>JAODTR010000014.1:207456-226072 GCA_025399935.1 Amblyopsis rosae
CACACACACACACACACACACCTACACACACACACACACACACACATTGCAGCAGGGTTAGCCATTAGACAGCTCCCATTCCCAGTGGTGATGGAGCATGGTGTAGCCCTTTGCCACTGAGATTCCTTTGGCTGGTGCCCTGACATTAAAGTCTTCATGCACCCACCCCACATAACATAGCTTAACTTCCAACAAGCATAAACACTGTGTTTACACTGAACGCATAACATTAGTGGAACACATTTAGCTTGCACTGTGTCATGTTGACAAGTTATGAACTGGGACTGGCAGAATTGTTCTCCATCTACACTTTCTAATTGAGAATACATTTTCTTTGTGTAATGATATTTAAAAATAGACACATTTTTTGCAGATACATATGTGTTTACGGAAATGTATCATTTACATTTCTGTAAACACATATGTATCTGCTAAAAATAGTTAGAAGGATCTACATAATTGATTCATCAATTGCTTTTAATCTACAGGTTTCAGTCTTTTTATAGGTTAATGAATATTAAACACATGAGCATATGCACAAAATGCTTTTCACAATTTCATGTAAATATGTTATTTAAGGACCATGATATCTGGATGATCCTGTGATATGACCTGATCGCTCACACAAAATGGCATTTTTAAAACACCAATATATCTAACCTTTTGCTTATAGGAATGCAAAATGCTTAATATTTAATGAACTTGTGCACCTTGGATATAAACCAATTCTGTTGATGGCATTTTAGATACATTGCTATTCATAAGCATGGAGCTGTGTAATGTGATCTAAATCAGCTCATTACATTGGCTCTGCCCTCATTATAAACAGGTAAATGCTTCATATACCAAAACAACATTTGCATGAGACATACGTAAGAGATTGCATTTAAAATCATGTTCTGTGGTAGAATGTTTATGATGTTGATGTCAATTCAAATATGCAAGGAATTATTCCTTTAATGGAAATTAAAAGTTAAATGTTTTGGATTGTTGTGTCCATTGCTGTATGACACATATTGTACGAACCATTGTGTTATACAGTCTTATACACATTAGGCCATCTGAGAGCACCAGACACCTCACTAGTTGTAAACTGATTTTAAAATCCGGCAAGTAACTCAATATCGACCTTTGTTTATTTATGCTAGTGGAATCATTCACTTAATGGTTGAAGTCACTACTCTATAATGTATTAGCGGCCACCAGAGACATACTCTACCTCCTGTATTTGAATAAGAACAACTGTGGGATATGGTAAACTAACATATGTCATTAACATCAAACCTGCTTGTGATGAAACAATGTTTGGAGGGATGAAGTACTGTATCTCCAGCTAGTATAAACAGCGCTACAGTCAAACTTGAATCTCAAACAAAAGCATCAACTACTACAATGACTACTTTTAATGGTTATAAGGGATTGACACGGATATTAATGAATATCTGAAAGTAATGTCTGAATTTCTTCAGCCATAGAGAGAAGCATGTAGAAATATAAATTAATCTAGTGTAAAATGTGGAAAAAATAAGGACCTTCCATAGCCTGCCCTCCAAGTGAAATGCTAATACTTGAACAACATTAATTCCCAAATCCAATTTCAGACTAATCTCAGGAAGCATATATAACCCTTCTGAAATAAATTGGGGAAATGTTTGATTAATATCAAGATTGTATTAATATTGCATGCTAGATTTCCATGTTTCCTTGCTTTAGCTAGAGCACAGGAGGAGAGGCAGGAAAGCAGACATGTTTAGTACCACAAGTTATTTTCAGTGGATGAGACAAATTTAGTTTTAGATTCTGTTAAATCCACTGTTGCTGCCTTCAGTTTTACCAATACATTATATTGTTCAATAACGTTTAAGTTATTGAACTTAAATTTAAATTATTGAATATTCAGTCACATTCAATAGCTATGGATTATAATATGCTAATATTTATGTTGCACTTTACACCTATTAACTTGTTGACGTTTACATATATACATATATATATATATATATATATATAAATAAATTAAAATTAACCTGTTAAAGCAAAACAAGGGCAAAGTGTAGCCACTATCACATGTCTTGGGGCTGTTCAGACAAAGCTAATGGCCCGTGAAATGTGCCACGCCGCATGCTCACAGATAGAACGTGCTTCAGTGCCTGCGCGTGAAAGCGGCCAGGACAGGAAGGGCACAACCTCTGGCGTGGGACGCCACACTGTCGCAGCCAGTCACGCTCCATCTCTCGAGGCTTGTTTCAGCGGAATACAGTCTGTCAGGTGTCTCGCGCTCTCCACACTGGGACTGCCTCTTCTTTCCTCGCACAAACATGCCCCTGCATGTATATGCTCTTTCATTAGGCAGTGTGCTTCATAATTTCTGTTGGGTTGCATGACTGCTAAAATGGTTTTCAGTGAAGGTCTGGGACCTGAGATTAGCACAAGTATATCTGATCTCTATTTGCTATGGTTTGAAATGGATAGGTAGCTCCACGGAAGCTTTATGTCCTATTTCATAATTTAAGTTCTACTGTGTATATTATGAAAGTGTTGGCGTTATTTGTACACATCTTTATCAGCTTAGTGCTTTGCAAGTCCAAAAAAAAAACCATATATACTTTCTTAGGGTGTTTTCACACTAGAGCTTTTGGTGCGCACCCGAGTTCACTTGAGCCGTTACGAACCGGAATCATGTTGGCAGCTAAATGGTTAACTGTCAACCCACTCTTTGAGGTTGACTGACCAATCAACATTCTGAAAGCCAAGCTAACTACAGAATGATTTTTTAATCAATCTTTATAACAGTGGTTTCTAAATAAATAAATAAAATAATAATAACTTATTTTAAGAAGAATTTGCTTACTGCTTAAATGTTTCTCTGTCATTAATAGGCTATTATTTTTAGATTGACCATGGCATTGCATAATGATTTTAATAACATTTTAAAATGTATACATTTTACAATAAAATTAGAGTCAAATATTGTAATGAATATTTGACCTCAAAGCAAATGAGATCAAGTGCCATGACCCTCCTCCCGGGGCGCTGGACCCCAGGTTAGGAATCATTGCTCTATAAGACAAAATCACAGTGACAGTTGGAAAATATCAAACTCTTGCAACACAGCTAACGTACCACATCCAAATGTTGCGTGTCCAGTAGATCAGCCGTAATGCATACAGTCAAAGACTTGAGTGCTACTGTAGTTAAACTCCATCCATGTGGTGGCACTACACTTATGTCAAAATAAATTGAACATTGTGCTCCTTCTTGAATAACCTATTATCCTTAACTTCTTAAATTTTTAATTCTAACACTTATAGTTGGATTTCTATAACCAAATGCCCTACTAGAATGTTTATATCTTGTCATTTTAATGTTAAAAGATTTGTTGAGAAATAAAAGCAAATTATCTGCTTTGTAGTTTGGCAATTCATTATTGTGTTTACCAGAGTTGGTACTAGGATCATGGGTGGCAAGGCTGTGTATGTGTGTGCATGTGTGGCTATCTGTTCCAGCAGAATCTCAAGACTGCTGACAGCTTGTGCCGCATGCCATTATTTGCTAGACAGGAGCTGCACTGTCGGGTTGCTTGACAGTGACTATACATTTACATAAATGCTAATATTTCCGTTACAGTATGAAATACAAATACATCTTACACTGTTGTTTTTTGTATACACCTCAGCATACCACAGTCAAAGTAATGTAGATTCCCGTACAGTATGTCATCTGCTGCTAGTTTATGGTCTTGTCACCCTTTTGCCTCTTTGCTTACAGTAAAAATATGAATAAATGACCTTCTCATTTAAGATAACAGTTGTTGGTAATTGAAATGCATAGTCCATGTTTGGGGCTAGGTGTGGGCGTACAGAATGGTCACAGACGGCCTGGATTGGGGGTTCATATACGTACACACTAAATTAAAGTTGAGGTGGAAGTGGGTGTTGGCGAGCTGCTCTCAGTTGTAGCCATGCCATAAAATGGCAGTTGCATGACTGTGTGTGTGTGTGTGTGTGTGTTGGAGACGTCATCTTCACCAAACGTCCTGTCTGAACGGATGCGATTCTTGATTTATCAGTTTTTGCTTGCCTATTTTCCATAGGAATAAAGAAGTGGCACAGACACCTACATCAATTATAATGGCCATTTGCTTAACCCCCCCCTTTGCTCCCACGAACCACCCTAACACTATTTTAAAGCAAAACTCCCACCACCAGAGGAGCAAATGTTTTTTCCATATCCATCTTTTCTAAAGGGGTGAGAAAACAGTGACCAGTCTCTACTTTCCTAATGTACCCTGTGTGAACCTACATGGGCTCATAACTCACGCTGCTCCTTCATTACCTGACATCATGGGTGCTAGGGCCATCTTTGTTCTAGCGTAGATCAGGTCCATTAATAACATGCTGTGGTAATCTTTGCTATCTTAATCGCATCATGGCATGGCTCTATGATCAGGAAATGTGGTTTGTACAGTACATGTTTTGATATTTTTTTCCATTCTTTCCATTAAATATCCATTTTGATGGATATTATACCTATAGAACTACATACTACTATGACTTTATCACAAAATAAATAATAAATGGGAGATACTATACTGTTTATGTATAAGCTGTCTTGAAGTCTTGTGGTTCTAGCCCAGCATAAAGTTTTTAAATCTTCTTTATAGTTGTGACTGTACTTTTAAATGGATTAAAACTTTGTCAGAAACGCAATATTTAATTTCAGGCATATTTCCTGATAACTTGGTCATTTTACTTACTTTCTATGCCCATCCCCCTTGCTCCACCACCCAACAACCTCCACCATTTTGCACAGCAGGATTCTTCTGTATGCCTTCCCCAATCTTTACTGCCACCCATGATATTCTACAAAAGTAAACACAGAAAAGGTCAGGGAGTTATCGACAGGGCCCTGCTTAGGACGGTGACATTTGAGCCTTAGTGCGCACGTTTTATTAAGTGTTCGATATCTCCGGGATGTGACACGAGGTGCCAGTGGGGGCTGAGGTGTGTGGCGTATGTCTGAGCTAGCAGATTGGCCAAGGCGTTGGCAGTCTGGGAGGGGGGAGCGGGGAAGAGCGGGGGGGATGGGGGATAAACCTTTGACAAAGCATGTGCCTCAGTACCAGGTGACCTTAGCACCGAGTGACCTTCGGTGGATTGCTTGAGACGGGGTCAGTGGTGTTTTGCCGAAGCCTTGTTAATAGATGGATTTCTCTGCAAACATCCACCCTTAGTCATGAAGATGATCACTTTTCTAAAGTCGCTGCCAAGTCTGTGACCTTTCATTGTGTCTTTTGAAAAATGCTTTGTGAGTTCAAGCTGACATGGAGCTCATGCCTTGTTTAAACTTGCACGGCTTTCTGACTCACAGTGCCGTCTGCTCTCTCCAGTAGCAAGTAATAACACCAGCTATCATTTCATATCAAGTCCTATTTTTATTCATCACATCTCCTATCATTTTACTGCAAATATGTGGCACCCGAAATATGCTTGCCTCTCAGTAGACATTGTAGAGTTACAGCTCACTGAATCAAACATACATTATTCACTCTCATTATTACTGGTATTATACTGAACAAGCACCAGGGAGCCGGATCCCTAAAGCTAAATAAATACCACTAGTGACTGTGAGTACTTGTGTGCAATCACATTGGCAATGGGTCTGGTTTTATTTCGCTCACACTGTCACTTCCAGCATTGCTGTAGCGCTGAGTATTTTCAGTGGTTGTGACCTTTTGTACCAAATAATTGTCTTGTGCCCTCTTGCCAAATGGTTCAGCATTTCACAAAGCTCCTTCTTTGAACTTTGACTTTGAAATGATAATAAAAAGCTTGCAAGATAATATATAGTGTATGGCAAGATATATAAAAGTTATCATGGTGGGTTAACTGAACCGGTGAACTGCATAAATAGGCCGTAAAATCAAATTGACTCTCCCTAAATCACGCTCCAAGTAATGTTGTGCAAATTCCCTCTTGACTTTATCATTCTTTTCCATTCCATCGTAATACAATAGCTTATAAAAGTTGGGGTACATACTTGTAAAGTTTGTGCAGAGGTTTGTACGGCCTCATTCCGAGTGGGTTTTTACCAGTTTTTGTGTGGATGCATTGTTTCTGCGTCTGGCTGCATTGCAAAGATAAGACTTAGATGCTCTTTCCAATAACCTTTGTGTTATTTCCAATCCTTACAAAACCTCTCTCGCACACAAATTCTATTAAATGCTGTCATGACTAGCCCCATCTTTGTTGCACAAAAGCCACTACAAAGAAATTCCACAATGCTTGGTCCAAGTTTTTTAATTACATTGTGTTTACAGCGACAAATATAGTACTAATTTCTGCATTGAGGGTATCACTTATTTGATCTCTTTTTTTCACTGTATGTAATTTGAGTGAGTACAACTTACTTTTGTATCAAATGAATAGGGAAATGTTTCCCCAAAGATCTCTGGTTGTTTTAATCTATAATAAATCCACTTAATGTTTTCCAGAGGATACACAAATTCACTGTTCGCTCCTTCGTCTCAGCAACAGTGTGCGCAGACTAGCCTATCTATTAATTGTGTTATAATTTCAAATTACACGCTTTCAGTAGATTGTTGATTATTTGGAGGAGCAAAGAATGGGACATTATATACTTAATGTTGATCCCTGAGGCATCAATGACAGACAGAGCAGTGCACAGTATACTCTCGTAATCTCATAAAAGACTCAGAACAAAAGGGCAACAGTAGTGACTTGGTGGTTAAGAAATGTAAGTGATTTGTGAAGACTGTGTGAGGCGTCATTTCATAGGCCATACAACTGTGGTTAGACGCAAATAATCTGTGAAATTGCTTCACTCGGTTAAGAAAGAGGCAGCTGCTGGCTGGCAAAGGAAAGGCTAGCAATTAGACATAGCCACTGTAAGTAATTACATGCCTTTGAAACGTGCTGCATTGATTCCTTATTGGTAAATGACTGAATAGTGAAAGACAAAAGTGTCAAGATTAGGCTAAATATGTTGTTGTGTAATTGTACCGTGAATTCAAAGCAAGGAAATCACTGCTTCTATTACAATTCAACAAAGGTGTAATTTATTCATGGAGAAAAGCTGTTGGTGTTGCCCTGTGCTTGGCTACGTTAGTTGTTTCGGTTTAATTGATACTGTGCAAAACTGCATGACACACTGACACATTTGAATATGCCTCCCCACAATATGACCTTTCATGGATTCTGCATACTTCCTGTCTGAGAAACGATGGCAGCTGGAATTTGGTTTGGCTTCTAGTATAATTTTTTGAAATCAAATGTAAAAAATTCTGATCAGAATCCAACCAGATGGAGCTTGTTTTAATTGCTGTCAAAAAATGAATAAAACTGAGTGCACCATTGAAGTGAAAGGTGGGGGGTAATGTTTTCTTTAAAGGCAGCTAAAGAACTAATACCATGCATCAAAGTACAGTACTTCCCCTACTGGCTATTCCAGTGTCAACTCCGTAACAAATAGGAGAAATGTCTGGTTTGATATTAAGAGAACAATATGTGAAGCAGAGAAGCCCTAGGCCTTCCATGGGAGAAATCTTTGCACTAAGCCTTGTTCTTTTTCTATTTGAACCGAGTGTTTGTTTTATCATATATAAATCATTAATGTATGCCCTGCAATTAACATTCACTTAAGTGTGTCTCGTCAAAAACATTAGGTCATTTAAATATTCCAAACAATCATCCATATGAACTTCAGTAGTAGAAAATCAGTAATGTAACTATAATACAATTTTAGACATATTTTTAAATTAATTTGTAAATCTATATATTTCCTTGTAAGGCAGGTTCCTTTTGATAACACTGTACAGGTGTTGGTGATTTTGAAAACGCGTGTATGCTTGTCTATATTGTCTATCATAAAATACAAATACAATGTAAATAAAGATGACGGGCAAACAGGGAACACATGGGGAAAAGCTGCACTGTGAACTTTTCCTCTCCATTTCATACATTAATCACTGTACATGTGCTTTTAATACAGTAGTTCTGTGCTTTCCCATTTTTGGGGGGGCAATGAACATGAAACCTGATATGAGGGTGAACCAGATTGTAGCAAATATTTGAACGTGGGAAGGGGGAAATGGATGGCGAATGGCGATGGAGAGAAAAGGAGCGAGAGTGTGTTTTCCATCAGAGTCAACCTTGCCAGGCAATTTGGGCCCCTATTTCAGAGGCCTAATGGGAGATGGACAGTGATGGACAGCGCGTGTGGGTTACTTATTAATCTGAGAGAGACAATTGGAGAACCTCCATCGACCTGCAGTAAATTAAATAAGGCCTATCTTGAAATGGCATTATTCTCCCTCAACTCTCCCTCTGCACCCATCCCTTCACTTGGACACTGCAGGTGATTGCAGGAAATAAAATTGGAAAATGTGCGCACTGTGAAATGTGTGTGTGGGGTGTTGATGCGTAGACATTATAAGACAACATTGTTTAGTCAATAAATCAAGGAATGCTTTGGATCACTGCTGTCGTTTAATCCAGGTTTCATAATAATGTTCCTTAACAAGTCTTATGAACAATATCCAAAATTGGAACAACAATGCAAGTACTGTCAATAGATTTTAACGGCACTATTGAGAGTTTTTGTGCCTGTTATTGTAGGCATCTGTAGATTGATTGAATTATTCAAATTTACAGTCATATTTCTACATAGTGTTTGATACTACCTTCCTAGTCCGTACAGTTGTTTGATTCAAATAAATATTCTTGATCTAAACTTTTGGACTGTAAAAACCGAGGGTATTTAAATTGTTGCCACATTAAGTTGCATTCTTATTGTGTAGGAAATATTTTGAGTTGCCAATACTCTCAGCTGTTATGCAGTATATAATTCAATTAGCATAATCCCAGATGTGTTTGTGCTGCCCGTACGAGCATGAGAACATTTCTGTTAACATTTTACCAGAGATAAAAAAATGTTGTCATGCACACAAGCCCTTGCGAAACACAACCCATATGCTCAAAGTGCTAGCCTTAAAATTTCAGTTCACTGTCCAAGTGTTTTTAAGAACCAATCATTGTGTCACCCTGGTAAAAAATCCAACATAAACCACCATGAATTCCATGCTGGTTCAGATTGATTTGCGCTGGTGTAGTGCTGGTCCAAGCTGGTTCATACTGGTTAGTGCTTGGGGTACTGCTGGTCTATCTTTTGGTTGGCTGATTTCTGATTTGGTTGGGTGTTTCTTGCAATTTGAGTGTAAATCTTTCATTTCAGCCATTAATGGACAGCCCTCTCAGAGGTCTTTATCTCCTGTTCATCTGATGCACCAGATATGAAAATAGTTATGTGAAGAGGGATGGGAAAATAGCCCTGTAAAAGTCACCTTGTGTCCAATAATAGGCCAGCTCTGTTGTACATCCATCAGTCCACTGTCAGTTATTTAGGACAAGTTTACCCAGAAGTCCTCAGAAGACCGGAGGGTAGCAGCTGCTTTGGCATGACCCTTTCTTGCCCCCTCTCTCATAAACTCTCTCAAAAATAACTCTGCATTTCTGACGCATCATCTAGAAGAGAATACCTTTTAGACGAAGGACAAATACATGTCTGTGTTCCCTATCATTGGGAAATAGGGTAAACAATGTCTTGTTTTTGCATCAAGAAAATCAGGTGCAGAAGATGCCGAGCAATAACTGGAGCAGTAGCTGCTTGAATGACTTGGAAGGCCAGAGAACCAAGTGTATAAAAGTCTAAAAGTTGATAAGGCTATGTGTTTTTTTAAGAATAACCATTTAGCATTATTAACCTCATATATATACGCACGCACGCAAAATGCATAATAAAGTACATATTTGCCTGACTTGTAGGCTGCTACTAACACAAATTGTTTTAGTTTATCAATTTTACCAGTTCAAGTGTAGTTAAAAACTCTGCAATATGTTTCAGGCATATTTTTCATATCCGTGACTGCCACATCTCAAAGAATTTGTTTAGCATTGGGAATGGAACTCCGATGAGAAGAGGCGAAGAGGTATCCATCGTCAATGTGTACAATATGGTGGAGAAGAGGTTGATCCATCGTCAATGTAAGATACCGTACCGTATCATCACGATGGCCAAAATACAGTACCTACAGTTCCTCCCCCAAAATGCAATGCTGACAAAAAGATGAATATTGTCACCGCACGGTACCAGTACTTGCTGGCGCTGCTTTCATCTTGACTGAACGATACCTCTCCTGAAATAATGTGAATGTCAATCAGTAAAAAATTATTCTCTTTTGTCTCACTTTTTCCTCTTTGGGTCCCAAGGTACTGTAGGCCCTACTACAGTAGATCAAATTTCAGTGGATAAATGTTTTCCTTTTCACTTATTGTAAAGATAGTAACATGCAGACCTTTAGCTAGTTCACTCGATCCTCTGCTACTTATCTCAAATTGTTTTGCGGGAAGCCCATTCAAGAAAGCTACACAAGCATTCACACAGACACAGTCTGCATGACTCACGTGGTAAAGCATTCTATATTAGTCAAATGATGTTGACATTTTTACAGAAAGTCCCACCTCCATCCCATATCAAACTGGGATTGGCTAATGAAAACGTTCGTGTCAAATATGCCCCTATTCACTTTAACATAGAACGTGGAAGGTATTAAAAACATGTACTGAATGCTCCGCATTGCTCAGACACTAGTAACATAGTTTCTGTTCAGAGTATTCTGCCTGGCAACTATCACAAGAAAACATGTTATTGGTTCATTTTTACCCCATTTGCCTTCATGTAATGTAGCTTTGTTTCTGTGTCAGAGAACAGTCTGCTGCTTACTAAAATGTCTAATTTTCAGTAGCTCTGTTGTTTTATTGTTTAGTTTTCATATATAAATAATATGTATTAGGCTATACTATATTTTATCTGGGGTATTCACTGAATACCTTGATTGCCCTGAGGGTTCTCCTGTGAGTGAACTGATCTTTACCAATCTTTTTCTCAAAATGCCATGTTTACTGTATGCCAAAGCTATATTCCTCGCCCTTCAAGGCAGTTATAGTGTCATCATTTTACACACTGTTTTTTACTGTGGGTCATATAGCAAGATTATTACACAAGGATTGGGGTTAGAGCTACCAGTGTTTCTGTCACAGATAATTCTACACAGCGACAGTGTATAGCTAAATGCACACTGGCATGGTTAAGCGATCGGGAAAACAGGAAGGCTGAAAATGTGGTAGGCTGAACTATAATAGCCAATTCAAATAGTTAATGTATTGCCAAGCCATGTTAGTTTAACTGTAAACCATCTCTCGTCTCATTCTCTGATTCAAAGCGTTCAGCAGTCTCTCTATGACTGGATGACAAGGATATGTATCTCTCTACTACAAAATAAAAGCTCTTAGGGCCTTAGTATAACTTAAAAAATAACTAACTTTAGTTATACTAAAATAACTAACCAAGAGCATAATTTATCCATTAGACTAGAAAGATATTTGATCTCTGGGGCGGTTTTTCTTTGTTTAATGGTCTTCCTCAAAACATTACGAATCCAGCCACAAGTGAACACAATAAGATAGAAGTGTTATGTTGACCCGCTCTGGTTTCAGCAGTTTGGTTAAATTAAAATGTATTTTTGCCTTGATATTAGAACTAACATACATTTTATTTGGACCCAGTAGTGGATAAAGAAATTGGTGATCGGTAGAGCAGGCAGGGACGATGGAGGATAGCGGTGGACAATGTTACTGGTGAAATGCTGCCTCTTAATTGTTGAACTCATTAATATTAAGTCAGTGGGTCAAATGCTACACGTCTTCTCCATTGAAATGACAGATACACTGTATATCCTCACAGTCACTCCAAGGAGTCAGTCAAAACAACCATTTTAAAGAATGCTATTATCGTGGAAAAACAATTGATGGTTGTCCACTGAATGGACAATAGTGAATTGTGCTCTCAGGATAGAAGTATAGTAGGTATAAAAGTTCAAAAGGTTTCACACATTTTGTGCTGACACCACTGACACTATAGTATTAACACCACCTGTGCCTATAATACCTCTAATAGCTTCAAGATAATCTTGGATGCGTTAGCAAGAGAGTTCTTTGAGAACCTTGTGTTACTGTATCTTAGGTGTGAGGCAGCAAATTGCCTCTATAGGTTACAAGTGGATATTGGGAGAGGGCAGAGAGGTAAAGTGGCATGGCTCTTTCCGTTAGTGGCACCAATGGAAAAAAAGGGTGAGGAAATATATGAGCATATGGTGAAGATACTATTAAAGACCCTCCAGAGAGTTGGAAGGGGGATGTCGACAGTGGGAGGTGATGAAAAAAAGCCTCCTGATTAAAACTGCTAAGTGCTGAAATGGAAGGATGAGCGAATAACGGTTGTGGCGAATATGGTGAGATTTATGGTGATGGCTCATATTGAGGGCACCGGCCCCCGTCAATGTTCTCATTACTGCCACTAGTTGACTCCTCTGGGTGTGAGAGAACCCCTCAATTGGTTGGCTGATGAATCCATTACCAATGGAGGGGTCATTAAGAAGGCACAACAGCAGCAATAAAACGCATGGGATGTTTTGTGTTTGTGTGCACAAGTCAGATTTTCTGAGTTTGAAATAGTAATTGCTGTGATTGCGTTGGTTCATATTTTGGTGCATATGTTAGTGCATTCTATGCCACACACAATTGTATGACACCAACCAAATTGCAAAGAGGTGTTTTAGGACTTCACTCTGATGAACTCAGGAAGGGTCACTAATGGCCTATCAAATGCAGCATGTGAATACACACATTACTTGCGAAAGAGATGGCGCACACCCCAAGGTCCTTATGCGGACCAAAGTGTCTGGCTAATGGAAAAACCATTTTCTTAAGTACTTCGTTTGTTGCACCAGCTGCGTAATTTGCACAGTAATTGCTTCCGTAGTCTGTGGGTTAGGATCTGTGACCTTCAGGCCAATGTAAGTGAAGAAGACATTATAATCAACCCTGTTTTATTTTATTTCTTGTTTGTGCAATTGACATTTAAGACATTTAAGATGTACAAGTCATCGCAATGAAAATGTCAAAGCTGTGTCAATTTTCTCAAAACAAACACTGGGCTTAAATATCCGGAGTAAGGTTTGTGTGTGCTGTAGTAGTTTTCTTGAAGACCATTCACAAAATGAATGTGATGTAAGCATCTCTACTTAGACAAACAATACATTAAAATATATAAATAAATGCAGTTTTATGGTGTTATCCTCTACCTTACTGTGGTGGCACAATAATACAAATGCTAAATTTGAGTAACAGTCTGTCTTACTAATAGCAAGCATATTATTATATCACTTTCAATTGTTTTTTAAGTGCTCTCGTGCCCTCCTGTATCCTTCTAGAGATACACAGTCATCATCAGAGATAGCTATAATCTTCATCTGGAAATAATCTTAATTGCAGTCATTCTGGGTCTGGGTGATATCAATCCCACCAGACATTCTCCATTCCATCAAATCCACCAGAATGCTAGGGAGGCCTTTGAAACTCTGTAGCTGTGATGTATTGCAATAGGAGATGGTGAAGTAATCCAATAAAGGCATTAGCGTACCATTAGGGGGGCACTTCCTGTCTTTGGAGGGACACGCGGGGCCTTGTTTAGCCTAATAGAGCAGCCCTGTTAGCGTTTATTTATGGCAGCAAGATGTCAAAGCACTTATGGGTGGGATGTTGCATGTCCATTAAGGCAGCTGTCCAATGGCAGGCCTCTGAAAGCACATCTAGGGGCTTGGCCTTTGTCCGACCTGCCTGTCTTTCTCCTTTTTTATATCATGTATCTGAAAAAGTCATATTCTTTCCGTATAATTGCTGAAGTAGTATTCTTTACTGTCTTCTCTGCAAGTGAACTTGTTATGCCTTCAATTGATCAAACTATGCACACATTTTAGGATAGTGTATTACATCGTATCTACATAATCTGTAGATTTATATTACACTGGCATGTTGTTATACAATACATCTTGGAATATCAAGTGTCATCAAGTCGGGTACGCCCATGGGGCCTTGACAGCCATCAGTGAGCCAATCAGAGCACAGTGAAATAAGAGTAGAGGGGAGGAAGGTCAAAACACAGGAACAAGAAAACATACACATCGTCAGGATAAGAACTTTACCATGATTTCCCATGGCATTTTGCACTGAAGACACAGAAGACTTTCTTTATGCTAAGCCTGCCTTGTCTATGATTATTGTGGCACCTCAGCCCTCATGGCCAGGACTAGTATAGGATGTAATCCTATACTAATAGGATTACTAATAAGGATGTAATTATTTGAAGACATATAAACATTTTGATGCATTAATATTACTCAGAATTTTTTTTTAAGAACCAGTTCCATCTGCAACTGGAAGATAAGAGCACCACAGCTCACTTCATGTTTGAGTCTGTGAGATCCCTTGTATTATCTAGCTCAATTCTGTTAAGCCCGCGATATACTTGCTTTTAATTACACGCACACGTACGCAAGATGACTACCAGGCGTATCGGGCCAAGTGTATAAACAATTCCTTTTGCAAAGCAGACAACGTGTACGCGTTGAACAAAAGCAAGTATATGGGGGCCTTTACTGTATTACTTGAATTTATATACACAGTCATTAAAATCGTATCATCTTTTCCTATTTAAAAATATATATTTTTTACTTTATTGTCCTGCCTGGCTGGAGAGTACGGCAGTATGGTAATCCTATGAATACGATCACATAGGTTGATTTTGCATTTGAGACGGCCACCTCAACTCTTGGCTCTTTTCAGGATAGTGTAGCGACTCATGTAAGCTCTTGTCAATAAGTACATCAGAGTACTTCCTACTTTTCTACTCGATTTCTTTCTTTCAGTTTTTTTGTTTTTTTTTCATCTAGAGAGAGTGCTCTTTGCTTTGAAGTCATTTTGCATAGAGAAGAGGGTGACTTGAGAGCCAATAAAGAGCTTTTATATTGCCAATCTTGGATATGCCTCTGATATTTTCTGGAGACTCTTTTCAAATATAAATGAATGATGGATTTGTTACTTGGATTGATTCCTAGTGTTTTCCAACTGCATGCTTCAAAGTAATTTGCAATAAATACACTAGGTACAATTTCGTCCAGTGGAATTATGTCGGCATGTAATTAAGAACAGTCCAGAGGTTTGCTTTTAACCACATACGCATATGCATGTTGAATGTCATGAGGCCACCGCAAGACATAATTAACAATAACAGTATTTCCAATTGAAAACTAAGGTTTACATAATAACATACTTTTGATTACAACTATACATACGGAGTACACCTATACATATGGATACTAAATAATATTGCAATCATATTTCAAAAACGTGTGGAGATTGTGGAGGATTGTTGACAGCCCTTACTACAATTTGGAAAATAAAATGTTGGGAGGAACCCATCAGAGAGATTTGTTCCCTGTATACTGTATGAGAAATATAATATTTTTTTCCAAAATTGGCAGCAACAAAGCAATCTGCATGCAGGTATTAACTTGAGGTTAAATGGTGTAGAGCTGTTATTAATTCTCTGTCACTCACACTTAGTAAGATGAAAAATGTTTCTTTCATCCACATTCAGAGGCTCAATTGAAATGACCCTATGTCCTTAGGCAGTAACAATCTCAGGAGTCATCCTGCATGTACTTCATTTTGAAACAGGCATCGCTCCATTGCATGCAAGTGATGTGGCTTGCATTAAGTAAGCTGATTATACTGTAGCTATATAGTGTATTGATGGGACTTGATCAATAGCAATCAATAGTACCAGTTACACTCCGCAGTGTGTGTGTCGCTAATGGTGAGGCTGAAAACGTGCTTATACAACACATATATGGAGAAATAAGCGCTGCATTGACCCCATGAGAAAGTGCATAGCTCAGCCAGTCAAAAAATTGCAGATATCGTAGTAATTTCTCCAACCAAAAACTGTTATATACTGTTAAATATTGTTATATTTTATAATGACCTTTAGTAGTTTGGGAAGTTTAAAGATATGGACATAGGCCTTAAGCAAATCACCATCCTCCCCCCCAAAAAATTAAATAAAATGCTGCTGCACTCCAGTAGTGCTCCATCAAAATCAGATTTTGAATTGGGAAAAACATGGTTCTGTCAAACGGGGGGCGGACAGACGCGGCCACTTGATAAATGGGTAACATTGGTGATTGATGGTCAAGAGGGAGGACTAAGGTGAGAAGCTGTGCCACGCTGTGTCAATAACAAGTCTGTTTGGCCCATCATGCATAGTCATTTATTACAGGAGTGCTAAAGGACTTGGGATAGAGCCAGAGTATTTGGTGCAGGTCTGCAAGGGTGGCACAATGGGAAAGGAATATTTAGTTCAGACTAACAGGCACATACACAAGTCATAATTGTATGCTCATATGAACACAGGTTAGCAGCTATTCACACACACACACACATCTAATAACAATACGTGGCCTCCCTAATTAGCATTAGTTATAGACACTTGCTAGACAGTTGCAGTGCTTAATGCGTCCCCGCAAGATGAGACCACACAGCATAAGGGGAAGGCTTACTGCAGGGAAGGAAAGGTGTAAATCACGCACCTGAAACACTATTAGCAATCCCAACCACAAAGAATATCACTGTGGGAACTGTTTTCACTCCCAGCAGATAATGATGCCTCTTTCAAATGGTTGCTGGCTAACAATATTGGCTAACCACAAACAAGCAACAGATCTCTGCTGACATTCATTAGCACATTCAGCTGTGACAATAAGAGGTCAAAAAGCTGATCATATTTGGTCTCCTTGGTTATTAATGTTTTTTTGACGTTTTATGCTGAGCTGTTCCTAACACACTACTGTACATTTTGTATTTAACTAAGGACACAAGGGATGCCAGAGTATAATACACACTATTCTACACACACAAAAAACAGGAATGTTTTAGCACAGATCACAATGTCCGTCTAGTCAGTGTTGGTTGGTTGGGGACAGGGTATTTTTGTTTTATTATTTGGAAATAATTAAAGTAACTGATATTTTCAGCTAACCTTGAACATAAAAAATGTTTTGTTTTTTTTATTTGGTTTTACACAAATATTTACAATGAATATACATGTTGAGAGCCTAAAACATCCTGGGAATGTCACCTTTAGTAGAGGTTTAGCCCCCTATCCATAAATAGTCTCTAATATTCACTAATATTTTCTGATACATCTGTTCAGAGTTAATGTTTTCTGTCACAGGCAAGAGAGCTGCTGCATTTTGGTATTCAATATTGTTACTTCAATATGACTGACACACTGATAATGTTTTAAAAAAATGTAATCTTTATTTTATTAGGTAGTAATGATTATGATTATTTGCCCAGTTTTATCCCATTTTAATCCGATCTGCTTTACCCATAGTCTTTGAATCACACTAAATCAAAATAGGCCATTATGTATGGAGGACCAGGACTGCCATAATAAAAAATAAATAAATAAAACAAGGAAATATGGAAATATGGAAATAAATAATTAGATAAATGTAGAAATAGACGTAAATAAATAAATAAATAAATACATACATACATACATACATAAAATAATGTATAAATAAATAAATTTAAGAATAAATAAATGTGTGTACAAATAATTAAATAAATATATGTAGAAATGCACAAATAAATAAATTAATACATGTAAAAATACAGAAATATCCTTTTTAATACAAAAATGTAATTATTTTTTCAATTATGTATTTATTTAATTATTTATAATTTTCTTTATTTCTTTATTTATACTTTTATATATATATTTTTTTTATTATTTTTTATTATGGCAGTCCTGGCCCTCCATAATTATGAAGCAAAATCACAATGCTATGGAATTTATTGCCTTCAGAAATCCTATCATCCGCTGACATTTTAATATAATATTAAGAACATGAGTATACAGTAGTGTAATCAAAGTGTGTTTATCACAAAATGTTCAGTCCATAAGCTTAGAATTATAATGTAGGTATAGCCTGAGCTATAAGTGGATGACACATTGAATACCCCTGTCATTGATGCTCCTGTAATTTACCATAGAGTTTAAAAGTTTAAATAATTCTGGTAATTGCACTTAAAATAACACAAACTGTACTGTATTTGCATCGTCTTTGAAAGTTACAGAATTGTAAGTGTTTGATGTGATGTTATCAAGCGTTTGTCCTGTGATGAATGGGCCGAGTTGTAGAGGCCAGTTGTACACAGTTTTATTAAACACCCTTCACATCTGGATACACTGTAAAAATAAACATTGTAAAAAAACAGAGATTTTCTGGTAGCAGCGGCGCCAGAAAATTATCATACAAAACTGGAAAATACTGTCAACTTAAAAAATATTTAAAAAAACTTGAAACTTAAAAAACACGGAAAATGATTGTATTAAAAAGATATAAAATTCTAGGCAAAAAAAATTTGAATTATCTGAACAATTAACACAGTCTAATATTACAGTCATACAGTAATAGAAGCCAATAGGCTACATAAGTGATTTAAGATTATTTATAACACCAAGGCAAGAATATCACAATTGAACTAAACTGCTAAATGTCACGATTCGCGGCCGGTCCAGCACAGGAGAGGGCCAGGCGGAGACTTCAGCACCGGACAGTGCTCCCAGCACG
>JAODTR010000014.1:242016-259234 GCA_025399935.1 Amblyopsis rosae
TGTGACCTTAAATGCCTACTCTCTGTAAGCTGTTAATGTCTTAACAACCGTTCCACAGGTGCATGTTAATTAATTGATTATGGATAATTGAACATGCATGGAAACATTGTTTAATCTCTTTACAATAAAGATATTTAAAGTTATTTTGATTTTTACATTTTTTTGAAATACAGTCCTGAAAAAGGGACGTTTCTTTTTTTTGCTGACTTTATAAATGTCAAAAGTCTCTTGATTAACAATCATTTTAACATACATTTTACTGCATATCAAAAGTAACTATTAGGCATTAGAACAGTGTAGCAACAATTAAACACTTTCTCCTATATAATACAATGCATTTGAATATTTTCTAACGCTCATTCTCCAATCACACAAATAGCAGTTGATGAAAACATAGCAAATGTGCTAGCAAGTATAGTAGACTACATCATACAGAAAATACGAAGCCCTTCAATAATTATTTTTTTTAAATAAAGTAATTTCCCCCATCCACTAATAAAATGCTTTCAAAATAATACATAGTTGTATAAAGGTCTCGTTATTCACAAATGTCACAAAGCAAACAAACATATTCATTACGCTACTGTACAGACATGACATTCACAAAACTCCATTAAATTTGGCCATTTGCAGTGCACTAGCCTGTTTATTGTCTATCAATGATCCTGAAACAACATAATAAAAACATTAGTTTTCACACGATTAGGCTACACGTTAGCCTTGCTAGTTAGTCTCCGCCCTCCCCTTTCGGTGTTGATCAAAACTTGCATGAATTCGATTAGGCTGTGAAGCCTGGCTGGGCTGGTTTTCTACTAACTTCGGAACCTTTCGAACCCCGAATTGCAAGAGGTACGGCGATCTACCAGAGAGCGTATATGTCCGCGTGTTTCTGAGTAATACCGATAACACGTCGCTTCCCGCTATTTTGCAGCATTGACTAGCTGTTGTTGAGCCACACTGAGCCAATGTATAGCCTAGGAGAGGAGGCCGCCTACATGAGACAAAACGAGCGTTAAGACAATACTATCAGCATTAAACTATCAGACCTAATCTACTACTCGTAAACACGAGATTTGGGATTACACCAGCCCATTTCTGAAGGTATGAGTTTTCAGTCTGTACCGCAGGAAGGAGTTGCTACCTCGGCGATATCTCGCTTGCTATGCGACAACAAATAGTGCACTGTAGTGTGTGGTATTCCAAAGACACATACTGCTGCGTTGTAGTCCTCGTGTAGCCAAATGTTAGTTCCAGTAAGCGATTGTACTGTAATTGTTAATCGCGAGTCATTTTTATGTGCACAATACGTAGAAAATGTGTATGGTATTTGTCACGACGGCTCTCGGAAGTCTAATAACGATGTAAATCTAGCCAGGATTTCCGGCTCCTTTCCATTTGCCCTATGCTGTTTTGTTTCCGTTTATTCTATTTCCGTTTTAAAACTTTTCTAGTTGAAAAGTTACAGTACGAGTCAATAATAATTCGATTAATACATAAATGGCGGTGTGTTTTTGCAATAAATTAACTGTTCTTTGCTATACGATGGAGCGAAGCTGCGGTAGCGCTTGCCTCGCCCGCAGTCTACCGTACGGTACAATAGCCCAACACAAAACTATAGCTACACCAAGCTCAACTTAACGACACGTAATAAAGTCTACCAAAGTTCACGATTTCCGATGTTTCACTTGTGCACAGTTTCTCTGTAGTTACTCTTTTTCAAGAATTGTAACTAATGGCCTACCATTTGGCCTTTATACATGAGTGAAGCCTCGCCCTCGAGTTGGCTAATGTTAGCGCTTGGACCACTCAGCAAAGTGTCCCAGACGACCAATGAGGAATCGAGGCTCAAAGGCCTGAACGATAAGGGCTGTGTGTGTGTACAGCTATGCTACACTTGTAAAATTAACTGTTTATTCAATATGTTTTATACATATTGTTCATACTGATTTGTGTGATTACGGTTAATTTGTTCATGACATTTCCATTGCTTTGTTTTATTTTCCTTACTTTGAAACTGCAATAATTATTAATACTAGGCTACATAATAATAAAATGTCAACACTGTTTTCTTTTAGAAGATAATGTCTAGAAGTGAGACGGAAGAGATGATAGAGATTGAGATTGATGGACAGGAGAAACAGGCATGTCTGGAGGAAGGGTATGTTTCATATTGTTATTATATAAGAACTGCTCAATTTGTTTGAGATTAGTCCAAATTTATCTTTTTACATGATACATATTTTCTGTGTTAATCTAGTGTGGAGGAACACACCATCACTGCTTCAGATTTGATCCAGCAAGATATTGACATCAATGAGCCAATTGGAAATTTGAAGAAACTTTTGGAGCCTCGTGTTCAGGTTTCATTGGATGCATACGAGATATGCCTCCAGGATATTCAGGTAACCTTATGTATAAATGCAGTCATTTCTCAAGCCCTGACAGTTGAAAGAAATTCCAACTCACAACCTTAAAATATCTGCCTTGCTGTATCAGTTTACAAATACCTTAAGCTTTTCTCTCTTCACCTGTCATTCATCCCTCTGTTCTCTTTAGCTGCATCCTGATCACAGCCTCTTTGATCAGGGAGTAAAAACCGATGGCACAGTGCAGCTCAGCCTTCAAATCATAGCCAAGCCAGGTACGTATTTTAATAAAAGCGTAGTCCAAGGTCACTCAGGATTGCCAAATTTTGTTCCATATTTTTTTAGTGTGGATATAATATCCACACTATTTTCAGTAGTGTGTATGTATTAACAGTGTAACGCATGTAATGAGAATGGCAGATACCGGGTAACACTCCAAGTGTATTCCCAATTACTTGGATCAAGAGCATTCTTTGATTTTCATTCATGTGCAAATATTCACTGTATATTGTTCTTGACTAATTCTGTAACTACTAATCATGCCTTAACTGTTAACTTGCTCATCCAGGTGAAGAGAAGTTGAACATTCTGGAGATTGTAAAGCCGGTGGAGACTGTAGAGGTGGTGATCGACCCTGACGCCACCGGGCAGGATGGGACGCTTATGGAGGAGGGACATCTCATCGCTGTGGAGCGCTCCTCCCTGCCCGACGACACCTCTGAGCAGGTCACGCGCTGGGCTGCGGCCTTGGAGGGCTACCGCAAGGAGCAGGTCCGCCTGGGGATACCGTATGGTGAGGAGGGGTCAGAAACGATGACTAAAGTGAGGGCCTGTGCCCACCACGTGTCTTTAGCACTGGTCGTGCTTATTTCCAGTACAATCCCTATGGAATTCAACGCTTTAAGTTGAAAACAGTTTGCAAGAGCACTGGGCTCGTCAATGCCACTTCTCTCTTGTTGGCCAATTAAAATCGAGGCGGCAGAAACTGATCCTGTCAATGGCAGGACACAGTTTATTTCCATCTTTATAGCTGACATTCCTAATGTTAACCAAAGTTATGACGTACTATAATATCTATTATTTACTACTGTTGTCGTTCACAACAAAGTAATGTGGAAGTGCTAGAAGATGGGTATTGCAACCTAACAACAATAAGCGCTTGAGAGAAGCGCTCTGATCGCTAGTCGCCCCGTCCCTAGTCCTAATGCGTCATTGATCCCCGGAATTCAGATGTTAAATAAAAGAGTTGACAGCAACTGTGTGTGCACTGTGCAGATATTTGTAAAAAGCTAAATGTATAAGCTGTAAATAAATAGCTACAAAAAGAATGATGACGAAGACAATAAAAATGTAATACAATTATTCTTAGCTATTAACTATGCTAATTAATAGCAAATCTAATTGAGGGCACCAGACACGTTGAAGTGGCCATTCCAACACACACACAATGACATTACATTCTCTCCCTCCCTCCCTCCCACCTAGACCCTGTACTGTGGTCAGCAGACCAGGTAATCCACTGGGCAGTGTGGGTGATGAAGGAGTTCAACATCGATGAGATGGAAATAGGGGGCATTCACATTCCCGGCTGTGATCTCTGCTCCTTCAGCCAGGATGGTTTTCTACAGAAGGTGCCCAACGGAGAGATACTCTGGAGTCACCTGGAACTTCTACGAAAATGTAAGAACTGGAGGAGATCTGATTTGCTGTTTTATGCTCTTATGGAAAACCTCACAAATGCACGCCTGTAATCACAAAACATGTATCCCAATTGACACTGGTGTGTGTGTGTGTGTGTGTGTGTGTGTGTGTGTGTGTGTGTGTGTGTGTGTGTGAGAAACTGCTCTCTGCTGCTATCAATCCCTTGGTTTTTGTTGTGTTGTGGCAAATTGTTCAATTCATATTGAGCGAGTAAGAGAAGATATGAATAGTATGCATGATGTTATGTCTCTGTTTCAGATGTGTTGGCCAGTCAGGACCAATCTGGCCAGGATGCAACTGTCACCATCGATCAACGTAGGTGTTTGTGGATTCAGTTTCACTTTTAGGCAAACTCACTACATTTTCCTTGTTCATAGACTAGCACTAAGAGAAACTCCTTATACTTTTCATGTGTTTTTACCTTGTTGGATTGTGTTCTGATGTCCGCTCCTTTTTAAAACAAATTTGATAATTAAATGGCATTTACAAACATCACTTTCTGCATTTGCATGTAGAAATAACAAAATACGATCCTTCAGATGTAATTTGAATTCGATTTGGCTGGCATAACATTAAGATGGTGTAGAAATCTTAAAAGTATATAATAATGGCTCAGTTGACTCAACTTTTTTCGAATTGTTTAAAATCGTTCTGATCAATCTAAATCTCAATGCCTTTCAATGACCGATCATTTGAATTTCCCTACCTGTTCCAGCTGTGCAGATAATCCCTGCTCCAGTGAGTGCCCCAGCTACAATAAAGGTATTGAAGCAAAGCCGTGGGCCCAGAGCACCTCGCATTTCAGGGGGAGAAGAGCGCAGCTCCCCAGGAAATCGCACAGGTACAGTGGCTCTATCTCGTTCTCGTTTAAATAAAACATTTCCCCCCTGCGGACAATGTCTTTTCTGTTTGTAGGAACAAACATGAGTTTATTACCATTGTGTAAGACCTTGGTTTTAACTGTAATATTTTAAGTTGAGCACTATTTGATGTTGGATGTTTTACTCTTTCCTTTGTCTGAACATAAATAATAGACAAATAATCTAAAATAGCACTGTAGAGATGCTACACCCACATGACAGCATTGTCACAGGGCTAATACACATCACATATATAATAAATAATATTCAAAGATAATTGCTAATAGCCTACAGAGTGCTATGAGCAGGAAGGAAATACTTTCTACATATGGTCAAAGATGCAATTGGGACTAACACAGATGCAGTTGAGTAAAGCTCAAACCTTTGCAGCATATTAACCGTTCTGAGCATGTGTTTTAATTCAACGCTACTATACATTATGTGGTTCTAGGTAACAATGGTCAGATCCAGTTGTGGCAGTTCCTCCTGGAGCTTCTGACTGACAAGGATGCAAGGGACTGCATCTCCTGGGTGGGCGAGGAGGGGGAATTCAAACTCAACCAACCAGAGCTTGTGGCCCAGAAGTGGGGCCAGCGCAAAAATAAGCCCACCATGAACTACGAAAAACTCAGCAGAGCCCTCAGGTTTGTTCAGTCCTTACATGGGTCTCGTTTTGCGACAGGATGCACATAGCAGCAAAAACACCCTTTTGTGAGCAAAATGGCAGAGAAGTGTGGCTTAAAGGTTTAGTCAGTTATTGTTAGCCAATTGTTTGCCAAATTCAGCAAATATTTGGCTATCTTACTGTTCTCTGTGCGTGCATAAAAAACGAATCTGGTACTTCTACACAGCCCTGGCTCTGTAAATAGGAACGTAAAGAAACTGGTCCCGTTGACTTTGCAATGTGTTTCAATGTGTGGAGAGCTTCTGAGGTAGTTTGTTTTCATTTGAGCTTGAAGTTAGCAAGCATTCTCGAGAATGAGCAACTCCGCCTCTTTTAAAGCAGGCATTTAAGGGCCCGTGTCAAAATCGACAGCGTTATCGTTTACTCTTTTAACACGGGCTTGCGTCATGCCAATGTTTTACTTGAAAATCGTCTATAGAAATATAATATGTGTGTGTGTTGCTAACATATGTTTTCCACGTCGTCCTGCTTAGGTACTACTACGACGGGGACATGATCAGCAAGGTGCAAGGCAAGCGTTTCGTCTACAAGTTTGTGTGCGACCTAAGGACCCTTATTGGCTACAGTGCCGCCGAGCTCAACACCCTTGTGACCGAGTGTGAACAGAAGAAGCTGGCGCGCATACAGTTGCACGGGCTCGGCCAGCCCATCACCACGGTAACACTGGCCACCACGCTAGACAAGGACAGCTGAAGCGAGCGGGGGCGGGGACATCGTGGCCCTCGCGTCGGGGTAGAGCTCAGCCATTGATCGGGGAAACTTGTTGACGTTCCTTACATTGATGTAACCGCTATTGGCTTAAAGGGGTGTGGATGTGAAGATGAACTTGGACCAGTGTTGAGTCACCACCAGTCTCTTATGGTTGGAAATAGGGTGGCCGGTGTTGATGGGTTTTACAATCTGAACCTTGGGGAGAATGCCTGTTCACTTTGAGGGAAAATGTGTATGCACGACAAATGAGCGAAAATTGGGATCTAAAATGATGGATGGATGGATGGGTGGGTGGGTGGGTGGATGGATGGATGGATGGATGGAATGTGACATAACAGTTCTGAGCTTTGCATACTTTGTTCCTGGTCTGTAGTTTAGAATGGTTTCTATTGTATATACTGGTTGGTACTCAATGTTTTTGATAGCAACAAGGGCAAGTGTATTTTCCTATTTTTCATTTATAGAGGATCTGTTTTGTATTTTATTTAGGCTCTTCCCTAAAATGCTGGACCATTTTTGTCCACTGGGGGAATAAAGTTGCAAGCATTTTTCTTAAACTCGGACTGTATTCATTATTGAAGAAACAAGATATGAAAATTTACAGTATGAAACACTTAAAAGAAAAATCAATCAAGATTTATGTACGGTCAAATTTTTTTTATTTATAGGATAGTGAGTATAGAAAGCTTATCTAAGCAAATGGGTCTTTTTGGCTAAATAGAAGTCACTGAACAAACAAGGGAGGAAATGAAAGCCTCAATTTAGACCACTAGCCTCCCGAGAACCATAGTATGCATGTCACATTCATGTTTGTGGGATTGGCTTTGATTTGAAGGGGACTGCAGCGGCTTTCCATATATTCTTCCGCGCAAAAGGTCAGAGATTATTAATTTTAGTGATGATGCTTAATGAATCATGTCCACATTAATTGCACATACATTTGCCACCCTAGGAGCAGGAGGCCTGATACTTTTAAGATTATAACAAATAGGCAAGCACGGGCGGGAAACTACTTGACAAACACACTGTACATGTATTGACAGTAAATATAGAAAAATAGAATGTATGTGAAATATGGTCTAGAAGTGTGTGTTTGTGCATGTTTCTAAAAAAGGGAATGTGAAACTGGGACAGTGAACAACCATTGGCTAAACAAATGATCTCACATCCTCTAAAGTGAGAATGGACATTTTAGACTGGGTTGTGTGTGTGAGAGAAATTTCAAGAATGAAGCGCACGACTACAGAAACCAATATGGGGAATTCCAGCATGTTGAAATTCAAATATTTACAGATAAGACTACGAGGGTGGAATTACATTTAAAAGTAAATACATACTAAACATCTACCTCTATCCCAAAGTGGTGGAAAAGAGTGGGAATAAACAAAAGGAGCAGTAATATTGGTCGTAAGACTTTCAAAATTAAACTCAAGAGTGCATAGAACGCAAACAGTAACACAATTGATTTCCTTGCGGATCTTTTTACACATAATATATTACAGAGTAGAACATTCTGCCCATGCAGCAAACAGGCATGGCTGATTGAAAAAAGCAAAGATTCAGTTAAAGCATGTGATGATAAAGCAGACCATATCCTAAGTACTACCCCCCCACCCCCATCTTCTTATGATCACAAAAAGACTAATCAATGTACAATCTTGCTAAAACTGGTAATAGGGAAACTCCCACAAGTTAAGCTGAGGACCTCAAAATACATTTGACTGTATTTGTCATCAATATTGCCATGCACTACAGATACTAACAGCTAATCTCTGTCATGATACATTACACAGATTACAAAAAAAAGAAACAAATCTAAACATTCAGCGTGTTTTATCTTGTACATATTTTTATAAGATTTTAATTTTTTTTGTCTTCCTCTGGATTTTCTTTTAATTTTTGGTAAAAACAAACCTGAAATGCTTAGACTTTAATCCTGCAGCAGGGGTCTTAAACCATTCCTCCCAGTGTTCTGTCACCAAACAGCACAGCTGTCGTCTTGAGAGTAAGCAAGCAGGCCGAGCGAGATGAGGGTGAATTATTTTGTGCCGTTGGCATGTAACGGAAGGAAGGTCTGTGCTCTGGGTAGATTATTAAACATATACAGCAGATGTGGTGGTGGAGCTTCTTCTGTACAGGCAGCTGATGTTTCCTCCGTGATTCCCTAAATTCTGCAGGTGAAATATGAAACCCCAGTCTAACCAACTAGGGGTAAATTGTTTTATGTGCTGCACTCTTTAGGGAACGCTTTGTTTCATTCCAGACCATGCCACTTCCTTTCTATAGTCAAACCCCTCAAATCAGAACACCTGTGCAAAACCTCCTGTGTAGCATTTGAACGGGATAAAAATCAAACCTAGCCATACTATTTACACTTATCCATGTATCTGTTACATTGTACAGCAACCGCAAAAGGCAGGGGCAAGGAACCCAAATGAAACGAGGCCCACAGACTGCAGTACAAGCAAGACAGTGGGGGGAGCCTAAACAAACATCTGCGAGCAACTCAGCATTACAACATTAGTTGTGCATCTGCTCAAAGAACTTGTAGGTGGGGTTCTCATAGCCGTTCTGCTGCATCTTGGTGAGGTGGCGCTCCTCGGGCGTCACGGCTGGGCCCACCTGCAAACAGCGATGAGCTCAGATTCAGACCCCAAGTATATAGCAACCCCATCTTGTGTTTTTTGAGCTGTAAACTAAAAAAGACTGCATTGTGGTGAGACACAAATGCTGATGTTAATATTGAATTCCTATTTTAAAAATGTTTTAGATTTAAAACGGTCTACAGGCTATATACGTTAAAACTCGCCCTAGACTTGGCTGGTTTCCAATAGTACTCTTCGTCCGTTCGTGCTTCATCAAATTTAAATGTTAACGTTAATGGGGCCCCTCCCCTCACTTAGCTCATATGTTTTAGCATTTTTGCAAGTGCAATGGGTGCAGTCAGGCTCAGAGCTGGGGTGCAGTCGCACTTTAATATAATACAACTCGAGACAAAAGCCCTTTTCACACATGCTGTATATCCCTGCATTTTACAGGGACCGTTCCTGCATGGGGTCATGTGTAAACAGGAACACGGGTCGATAAACCTGTATATCTGCTCCCCCAATATCCCACCTCGCTACCTAGTTAAATTACAGGCAAAATGCCAGTATGGCTGTGACGTGGACGAATGCAGAACCAATGCAGGGACAAGCACTTAAATATGAAATATTATATACTATTTATAAAGGTTTAATTTGATGGAGCCATATCCTGTATATCCTTATTACCCAATGCAAACCTGTAGCTGTAATTAGCACTGTTTTGCATATTGTACCTCAATTACTCCATGGTGGATGGAGGTATATTGTTTCTTCCTCAACATAACCAAGGTAATGACAATGACGGTCGCTATGACGACCCCTCCGACCATCAGCCCGACAATGGCGCCCTTGTTGGAGCCCACGTCCTCAGCGAAGAACACCTATGGAACAAACCACAACTGATACTACACAGGCTTGTGCATCTTGTTTGCTACATCTGGTATCAGGTTATCAGTGAGTTGAAGTACCAGTTTCTGATGATGAACCTCATAGCCAGTACTTTGCCCCCCCTCTGTGTCCATGCGTACCTCCGGAATCTCTTCTGGCTTCAGAGCAGATACTAAACACATGTATTCATCTCAGTACGTACGATAAATGCATGCTGTGTCTTGATAAATGACACTGTCATTATACTATTGAATAGATACAATTGGATAAAATAAGATAAAATAGATCAATTAGATTAGATAAAATAGATTAGATGAGATGAGATTGACAAGATCAAATAGATTATACACAATTAGATAAAATAAGATAAAAGATCAAATAAGAGATTCGATAAAATAGATTAGCTAAAATAGATTCGATAGAATAAAATAGATAAAATAAATTAGATCTCATTGGCAGGGTGGATTAATAGAGGACAAACATAAATTTACCAGGACGCGTCGGGAGGCCTCTGTCAGGGACAGGACGTGCATCAACAGGCTCAACTATAGGAAGAGACCAAGAGGGAAAAATAGTTGAGCTACAATCACAATGTAATTACAATGTGCAAAAATAGGACACTTTATTTGGTAGGAAGTGGTCATGTGGAACTGTGGTTACAGGTGGGTAAAACGGTCCGTGTGACGCATCAGTTACATTTTCGAATCACAAACATTTGAAAAAAGACTGAGTTTAAATATTCTTATAGATTTTAAAAAATGTATTTATTTTTATTTTAAATTTAGGGATATTAATCATACATGTATTAATTAAAAAATGTAACTGATAAACGTTAGACGGACCTAAAAGCAACACTGCCATTGTATGTTATGTTAATACGGTACACTACCGTGGTTCTCTGTGTTGGGCTGATTGAAGCTCTCTGGGTGGATGAAGCCCCGTCTGTCAAAGCCTGGGTCCATGGGAGCAGAGCTGTAGGCCTGGTCAGGCATCAGGGCGTCGTTGCCATAACTCACCCTTCCATCAGCCTGTCAATGCAGACATCGCAGATGTAAATATGCTAGTGTGCGTTAACTGGCCAGAGCGGAGAAGACCCTCATCTGCGTTCTGTCGGATTCACTCGCAAACAACGGCAGTGCGGCATCTTCTCAAAGTCACACGTGACAAACCTCACCACTTAGCTCCAGCATTTGAAAGTTGAAAGCCTTCAATGCTGTCATAATCTACGCTCTACACATCTTTCTGACTGAGCTCACTGACTGAAGAGCAGTGGCGTCTCTAGGCGCGTGAGTGCACGAGTGCGTGAACACAGACCCACCCGCACGTCACTCTGCAGCGAGGACACCTGCTGAGACAGCTCGGCCTGGATTCTCTGCATTATTACAGCTGTGTGTGAGAGACAGAAATAGAGAGCAAGAGCCAGTGAGATGGCGCGAGGGAAGGCAGAGGGAAGTCAACAGTTCATGTGCATACAGCGCAACCAGTTAGACAAGAAAAGAACACAATCACTGTGCCATAATTCACCCTGATTCACAGACTTGTCTCCATAAAAAATAAACTCTGGAGTTTATAATACAACATACACTTCTTGGAACAAAAACAACTCACTTGCTGTTTTACTAGGGTATTCACTGGTGTTAATGGACTACTACGCCACATTCGAGGTGACGCCATGCAGCCCGGACGTCTTTACACTGGTCCACTGTCAATTTCAACAAATTGGTCTCCTTGATCACATTTTAGGCGCATCAGGGCCCGCCTCCAAATTACAATCACAGTTTTATTAAAGCCGTATGAACCAGCCTTAGGTGCTTAGGTGAAACCTGCTCGGCTGGCTGTTCATAATTCTAGACTAGACACGACTTTGCTTTGTCTATCAGGGTCCCGTTGCTTGGAACATGCTGCCTACGTACATACTGCTGGCAGATACACTGGAATCATATAAAATCACTTCTTGGTTTAGGCTTGCCAGCACATACAAACTTGATCTTGAAGCTCGCTGGCCACACCAGGAACCTTGTGCAATAACCCCAGTGACTGGTTCATCCTCTCTTCGATCACACGCAGGTGGGTCAGAACCTGTGGGGAAATATACTGTCGTCAAGTCCTGGAGAAAGCGCATCTATATTCAAACACTTTCTTCAAATGCACCCGTTTCACTGATGACGTCAGAGTAAACAGAATAAAATGCTGCAGTCAGTTTTTAAATGTTTGAGATATATTGCAGAATGAATACTTAATAAAAATGCAAGAGATCTGGATCAGACAATAAATCCCACTCTACATCCCTATTTGGAGCGCTGCTCTGAGAATAGAAATAAACACCACAGAGCCAAATATGAGCTTAGGAGAACATTAACTGAACATTCATACAAACAAGGATTCAAAGAACATACTTGGCTGGTCCATTCAGACACAAGAGAAGCATAGTTATTACACCAGATACCTTAAATTACCTGTTGTCCCACTTTGAACTATTATATATGTGTGCGTGCGTGCATATATATATATATATATATATATATATATATATAAAAAATAAATTATACAAAAAGCTATGGGAAAAAAAAAACTATAAGAAACGAGAACTCTGAAGTCTCATATCCTTTTCAGAAACAGTAGACCATAATATAAACATTAAATAGAGAAGCTGTGCTTCCAGGCAAGACAAAAACTAATTAAAGAAAGTCTACTTTCCAATAAAGGGCAAGATGTTTTCCTATGCGAAAAGCATCTTCCAGGTGGGACCCAAAATTACACATTTAAGGCCTGTTGTTCAATTAACGACCATTTTGCCATAGACACAAAACATGCTTGAATCTGCAATAGAAACCCATTGAAGCTCAGCTTCAATAGGTATATAGGGCCTATGCTTTCGTTGGTCTACTCTAGTCGGAGACTATTCTGCTACACTGTTTACGTATCACAGAGATATAGTATGGTAGTATTAAAGGGTTCGAGAAAGGATATTACATTACGTTTAGGATATTACATTACATTTACACATTGTAATGCCTAAATAGCACAGTTATGAGTAATAGTAATGGGATGCTTACCGTATCTCATCATATTTTTTAATAAATCATAGAAGAAGCACGACTTCCCAAGTAGTCTCAGAGTAATCGCCACTTGCTTGAATATAGTTAAAAATAGCATAAAACATAACCGCGTTGACTGCGTTCCCGGTTCAGGTGTTACGATAATAAGGCCATAGGCTACCTGAGGTCGGATCTGAGCAGCCTTCTTGGGGTCAACAGTGTGGACATGCTCGTAATGTTTGAGCGTGTGCTGTCGGTCCTTCTGCTCCGCACGGACATACTTCTTCAACAGACTCAGCACCTGGCGAGGCTGGAGGTGAGATGGGCAGAGGTAAAGTACCACGCACGCACGCACACTTCGCTTACAATCGCACACTATACCTACTGACTGTTCAAATAGTGTAAAAATTAACCCTTCTAGGGTAAAGATCCCCTACGCATTTATAGACCAACTCTGGTCTAACTCACATTGCGTGTTTCCGTGACATCCAATACAGTCTTCTTAACACATTAACTGTGTGTGTGCACATTTGACCTCTAATTTCCGCTCTCCTACATTGGAATGTGTTGCATCATCTGCGTCGGCAGCACAGATGTTTCACTTACTAGTAGCACCCTACTGCACATCTAAGTCGCTGTGCATTTCACAATGTCACACCCGGCTGACCTTCCTCATTCATTCAAAACCCTAGCTGTTTTTGTTTCCTCCTCCCCCTCTCTTTTAAAACATTTATTTATTATGAATGAGCAGTGCTGTTAACACATTCCCATGTAAGGCCAAATGCACACAGCGCCGCTTTCAATGCACACGTGTGTGATATTATGTGTAGGCCGACATAGGGTGTGATATACTGCTGTGTGTGTGTGTGTGTACCCGTGGAGGGTTGGCCTGCAGGGCCTCAATGTAATTTTCCAGGGCGAGGCGACGGCGGCTGTTAAGTAGGGCCTCCACCCGGGCCATGTGGGTCTCCACCAGCTGCTGCCTCTCCCCGGCCGCCTCCTGCTCCAGGTCCTCCACTTTCTCCTGGAAGTGCTGACGCAGGCATGTGGGGGTTAGCATGCGCAACACGCAGCACTACATTCACTTTGTTCCAAAGCGACTTACATGCAGTGTTGAGCAAGTTACTATTTACTTATAACATTACTTTACTTATTACTGGGTATTAAAAGTAATTAGTTACGTTACTGGTACCATTACTATATATATTATGAAGCAAAGCGTAGTGCTGCGGCTTTGTTGATGCACCAATTTGTTTATGTTCCTATTTATGGAGCCAGGGCTGTGTGGAAGTATCCGATTCTTTTTTCAACACGCACAGAACGGTAAGCTAGCGAAATGCGAGGAGATATTTGGTGAATTTGACACAATGTGTATTAGCTTACATTTAGCTTGCAATAGCTGAATTTACTTTAATACTAAGGGTGTTCTCACAAAGTCTTGTTCGTTTGACTAGTGTGTTCGCTCCGTACTGTGCCCGGGTGCGCCACAAAATATATATAAAATATACTATTATAATATAAACAACAATAATATAACCTAATGTTCTGGAGCAAGCTTGCCCTGCCCTGTTAACTGCAGTGTGAGTGCAGGCCAGCGGGTGAGTCAGGAGGGGGGACAATCGTGCAGGGGCACGGTTCAAGGCAACTGGGCCAGGTGTGAGTACGCTATAAGAGCAGAAGTTTTTATTTTTCTCTCTACATATGGGGGAAATACACAAATTGTTTCCTCGGTGAATGTAGCCGAACACAAGCAGAGAGGTTGTGTCGTAATCAACAAATAGTGAACTTAATTTTAAGTTCAAATAACTCCTTGTCCATCTGGGATGCAGTGCCTTTGGAGACAGGGATTCAAATCCGGTCAGCTGTTATTTCCCAATTATTCCTGATCTCTCTCTGCCAGGCATTCCCTGTCTCTCCTTCCCTGTCCTATCTGATCTAAAAAAATTGACAGCTATAAAAAAAAGAGACATACTTATATTTGTAGCTCAATGTGAGTGTGGGAACACTCACATGTTTGTAATTCTAGCTTCAACCAAAAAAAAAAAAGAAGGTAATTCCAGACACAAATGGTTGCCTATATTGTGGAGGCAATACTTCGCCAAAACAACACAATCATCAAAATAACGGGGATGGTCCCTGTGTGCGTATTTGACCTACCTGGATGACAGCCTTTTTGTCAGCACGAGGAAGATTCTTAGCCTGCCTTTCAGCCTCCTCCCACTCCCTCATCACCTAGGGGGAAAGTGTCATGTCAGGCCAAACACAAACTTCTCACATAACACCATCAATAGTATGGTGACAACAATGGGAGAAACATGAGAACACATGCCACTGCAAGTATTACATGTTGGTACAATTACAAGCTGATTTAGCCTGACAAAAACACCACAGTTGCCAACCTGACTATGAATGAATTTGATAGAGCTCAACCAAAGCAGTATAGTTTTTGGTGTAAGACGCATTCAAGTCAATGGAATTCTTTTTCCATGCTATCGTGGGACAGGATAGCAAAGCATGTGCATATCTCAAGACCAGAAAGGGAAAGCAGAACAAACTTGTTTTCGGCCACTTCCTCATAATCTTAGAATCACATTATTTCCGGTGTTGTTGTGACCTTATATTATTCTAACTTGTTCAATGGAAACATGCGTGGACTGATGACCAAAGTGTATGTGTCATCGACGTAGACTAAATATTGCTAAAGGGTAGGTAGACAGATGTCATAATAAGCACATCTTTCAGGAAGAGGTGAAATGAGGTGTCAATCAGCATCAAGTGATAGCCAATGACATTTTAGGGTGGCTAATTAGATATCGGGGGTTTGCAGTGCCACCATTGACACCCCTCTGAGAGTATGGCTCACGCCAAATGTGCTAATGTAGCAACCCTGTAACACACACATATAATGTATGTATGTGTGTATAGGTATACACACACACACACTTATAACTTTGGGATATTTGAATTATTTTATAAATATATTTAGCAAAATGTGTTTCTGTGCGTTGTCCCTGTCAAATGAACACATGCAGATGCGCGCACACACACACACCTGAGACATCCGTTCACGGTGCTTGGCCTCCAGGCTCTCCTTGGCCTTCTGGAAGTCTGTGTGTTCTCCATCGTCCCCCCCGGGTGACTCCAGGTAGCGGTCCACAGCATCAGGGGGGCTGGGGGCCGTGGTGGGCACTGGTGAAGGGGCCGCCAGAGGGCAGAGATGAGACACCAAGAGGAGTAACCGACAAGGACAGAATGGGAAACGGCTGGTTAGCCTACATTTCCAAAAAGCCTCATTATATAATAGCTCTGCCTGCCTTGGTTGCATATAAGGGAGAGTGTGTAAGAGCGTAGTATCATTATGCAATGTGGGAAATACCAGAGGTAAATGTGTTATGTCTGTGAATGCCATAGAATGATCCCTCAGTGGAGGGGAACTCTGGAGGCTGCTGGACCAGTTTGTTTTAATAAAGAAAGAATGCATTATAGGGACATGTGTATCACTGCTGTGCCTACAATGGATAATAAAACCAATCTAGTCCTTTAAACTGACCTGGATAATTTGCTAGTTTGTTTCATTATTTCTGCCTTACATTCATGTACACTGTATCATGACATATTTAGCTAGCTTTCAGTGTCATGGACAAAATGGTCTACCTAAAGTGTGTCTACCTAAACTTCAATGTTGATGCTCTCTCTAATGCCAGTCAATTCAGTTTGCATCTGAAGAAACATGCAGAATACATTAAGTGGTCAGTATACATTAGGCGTGGAACCAACCCATGCTGCATGCCGTGTCATTTCACATCATTGCAATGCAATAAAAGGCATATTAGGCAGACATGTCAAAATTGTTAGGATAGACAATGAAGGCCAAATACAAGTTCTGACCATTTGTTAATCATACTGTATGTAGAGTATATAGTCAATCCATACTTAAACAACCCATATAAGAATTTGGTCGTTGGACTTAGTATGTGGTGAAATGTTAAACATGACATTCCTGTTTTTCCATAGTTCCCTTATTTACAAGCCTGTAAGGCTGCCCAGAATTGCCCGCCACAGATTTCAGTCGCACGGCTTTCATACAGCAGCTAGTCAGAGTATGGTTTATTAAACACTGCCCACAGAAATAGCCATTATATATATAATTTATTTACAGGCACTGGGTGGAAAGTGCCAGAGAAAGAATTGGCAGCCAGGCAGCGAATCAACTAACTGAACTTTAAACACCCACACACCAGTATTATAGAGAAACTAAAACCAGATGTGTTATACTTACAATATTGCCTAACACACACTCACACTTTTATTATATATATATATATATATATATATATATATATATATATATATATACACACACACACAGAAAAAAACACACATA
>JAODTR010000014.1:259334-275747 GCA_025399935.1 Amblyopsis rosae
CCTGATAACGAGCTAGTCATTTGAATCAGCTGTGTTGGAGCAGGGAGACATCTAAAACATGCAGGGCAGCGGTCCCCAAGGACCAGGGTTGGGGACCGCTGTATTAGAGTGAACAGAGATGACGCGACTCTCTCTTATACATGGCTCTGGTTTGAGCCATCTCCACTGTGGCTGTGCCAACCAGTGCCACCGCAGCAACACAGGAGCTGCTTGCTGAACTGCTTGTTAAAGCGCCTGCTCATCAGGTAGAGAGCGAACGGGTTCACGCAGGAGTTTGTGAAGGCCAGGATGCGAGCGCAAACACTAGCAATGAAGTGGCCTAGTGACGTGTCCACATGACCATAGTGGTAGGAGCGGTACAGGTAGATGGCATGACTGGGGAGCCAACAGACGGCAAACAGCACCACAAACACCAGCACAGTCTTGGCCAGACGCTTTCTGGACTCCACCTGAGGAGCACAGCACATTCAATGGATATCAGTTATGTCTGGGCTAATCATATTTTCCCGCTCCTTTTGATTGTTCCTCTCTTCCACCTATGTCTTGTTTACCCTCCTCCTGTATGTATTTAAGGTGTGTTTCTCTGTCAGATCGTCTTTTTAGCTACTACGTCTCCCAAGTCCAGTGTGTTTTTCTGTACTTTTTGATTGCCTGTACATATAGTAAAGAAGTTAAGCATTCTCCTGTGTTCTGCTTCTTGCCTGTATCTGCAATTGGGCCCACCATACTAAACCGTAACACCTTGTCGGGGGAGTTTCTGGCCAATCTAGCATTAACCTAGCATTTAGAGAGTTAAAGGTATAGTCAGCTATTGCAAGCTAATTGTACACTTCTTGTCAAATTCACCAAATATCTCCTTGCATTTTGCTAGCTTACTGTTCTCTGTGCATTTTCAAAAACAAATCTGATACTTCTGCACAGCCCTGAGTCCGTAAATAGCAACAAAAACAATGTGGCGGACACCGCTCACATCAACAAAACCGTAGTGCTACTTTTTGCTTCACAATGCGTTTCGATTGGTGGCACCACAGAGCGATAACGTTTTGATTTGAGCTCTAAGTTAGGTAAGATAGCGAAATGCAAGGAGATATTTGTTGAATTAGACAAAACGCGTATTATCTTACAAATAGCTTGCAATAGCTGACTATACCTTTAACTGAGCCACAGTGTAGGCTGCATTCTGTGTCCCACCCTGCAGGTGGCGCCCTAGGCAATACCTATGAAACGCCTCTGCGCCTTGCACAGCGGCATACAATTGCACACAACTTACCTGTCTCTTAATATGCAAGTGTCCCTCCACAGGAATGTCCACAGTGCTCCTGAGTAGACTGCGTGCTATGAAGCCGTAGTAGAGGGATATGATGAAAAGGGGAATGACGTAAAAGACCAGGAAGAAGGCCATGGAGTGGATTTTAGGGTGCAGCTCTCCAGCATGGGGGTAGGGGGCGCACGTCACAAACGTCTCATTGGACTGGCTAACGCTGAAGGTGTGCAGGTCCGAGAATACGACTTCTGGAATGGCCAGGACCATGGAGAAGAGCCAGATGGCAGCTGCGTGGAGGCAGACATGGACTGAGCTAGACCTCTGCAAATCCATAGGCTTGACAATCGCTTTGTACCTGAAATGGACAAGAGTTTTCTCTGCACATTCATAAAATCATGCTTGTATATTAGGTTACTTGTGTAATACTGAAATAAAGACTTCTTAACACTTTTTTAAATTTGTCCACAAGTAAACCTGAATCAACCGTTATGGATGATATGAAGATTACATGGAAACAAGTATATAATACTAAAACACATTTACTGATGTTCCCAAGTGGTTTAAAAGCATATTGTACAGGCAGACAGGTTATAGTTATTGTCTGTCCTGTGAATTGAGTGTGAAGACATTGAATCAATAGCTCTCCAACATAATGTAATGGCAAGTTTCCCATCACATTGAGGTGAATGTAACCTCTCAAGGCCCTTACATGGTGGCGAATACATGGGATTAGTTAACAGAATATATACGGCCATAACAGACATGAATAGAAGAAATAGCCAAATACAGCATTTTCAGCTATTGATTGTTGCTTTGTTTCTTTTTTTTTTCCTTACAAGAAAATGTTAAATCCCAAATATAATCAACATTTTCAGTTCAGGGCATGTATAATAATAAAAGAGCATGCAGCACTAAGCTAAATTGTATGTGGAAAACATTTTATAGCGCCACAATCTGCCTCTTTTTATTCCTAAAATACTATTTAGCCTGACTTCCCAAAACACATTTAAACACAAGGCTACATTATGATGAATTTGGGGTGTCCCTATATGACATCAAAACAAGATGCATATACTCTATTAGTGGTATTTGCAAGTTATTTAATCATATCAGAAAGGGAAGAAGATTAAAATGCCAAATAGATTTCTAGTAAAAGACATCTGAACACATTCAGCTGTTTTATCTTGTACTTGGTCAACAATGTCCTGCACAATACTTTATCTCTGAACAGTGCAAGAATGACTGTCTGGTAAAAATGTAAAGGCTTAATTCTTTAAATTTGCAGTATATGGATAGGCTATAGACTAAATTACAGTATATGCCGTGCTTTATTGGGTTCATATAACTCAGCACTGTATAGGCTACAATTCACAAATAAAAACGGAGTATAGCCTATGTTATTAGACATGAGAATAGCACATTGAAAATAATGTATAATGTATAAACAATGCATTCCCAAAACACCGTGGCCATTGGCAATATTAGGGCTTTCGGCTAAAATAAGCCTAACCCAATAAATAACTTAAATGAACAGTCTTACTGGTGCAGATACTGTATTATTGGTACATTATAAGTATTCAGGTTTTAGTAGATTGTTGCCTCCTCATCAAAAGATAGTCTAGTATCGGTTGGACCTTTGCATTAATACGGTATATGGAATACAAGCAAAAACTGAAATGTAGCCGTATGTGGTGTGAGTCACAAATTACAGCGGTACACACTGATAGGCTACCTGTCGGCAGACAGAGTCGTGAGAGTGAAAACGGAGACCCCCACTGATGTGAGTTGGATGAATGGGATGAGTTTGCAACCGACGCGGCCGAAGATCCATTCATCCACAATGTAGCGGCAGGCGTCCACCGGAGCGCAAGTGACGAGAAGCAGCAGGTCGCCAAGTGCGAGACTCGAGATTAATAAATTGGGCACCGTACGCATAGACTTCACTGAGATAAATGTCTTAATTAAAGTGACATTCCCTATTAGGCCAATGATGATCATAATCCCATAGACTGCAGCAATTCCGATACCGGGGAGCCAAATAATGTACTCTTCGTGTCCTGTGTAGTTCCAAGATCGTCCTGTTATATTGAAAATCACGTTATTGCTATCGTCCGGATTTAAAATAGAATAATCTTCCAAAGACATCGCCTCTAAATCAAAACAAAATAAACTATATATTTTACAACTTGTTTAAAATATCGTAGCGCAAATTCATCCGTATATGTTCTTTGAAGTGAACACAGAAAAAATTACTTTTCATTTGCTGATGTAATGCGCTTGGTTAGGACTGGAAATAAGACGTGCTACTCGACTCGTGTCGAGGAGGCGAAAACAAATACAGGTGTCTGTCTGCCTGCCCATATAGCCATACTAACTTGTCTTTCATCCAAACCGTTTATTTCAATAGTGTCGTTTCAAGCAATGGTGGTGATATAATCTGTTGCTGTCATAGCCTACAGGGACTCTTCATTAGCATGCAAGTATAGCCCACTAACCTAACCAAATATGAATGTTCTGTTTACAATTCCGATTAATATCGCACTATCTTTAGCGATAAGAGAGAGAGAGAGAGAGAGAGAGAGAGAGAGAGAGAGAGAGAGAGAGAGAGAGAGAGAGAGAGAAGTGGAGGGGGTGTAATATGTATGAATCATTTTAATATAATCATCTGAAACATATTAATATTCTCAAGTATGTTAGCGCATCATTTTATAAACACTACACCCCTTGTCTAAACGTGTGTGCGTGCGTGCGTTTGTGCGTGTGTGCTTGAGTGCGTGTGATAAATACCTCTGCTGTATCTGCTGTTCCACATTCAACCATGTTTATTTCTACGGGTGTTCTCATATGCTGTACACAAGCTAAATATTGAGGACAGACAGAGCATGAACCTCTGTAAAAGTATAGGATAAATTAATAATTTGTAAAATTACATTAAAACGACCTCGATATACCCGTGCTGTGCTTTCCCGTAGGCTGTACCTGTTGTCAGGACCACGGAGAGCAACCATATATCGTTTGTCTCCATCTACCGGTGGAATTAACCCATACTACGGGCACACAGATTATAACTCTTGAAATATATGCAGACATTTAGACATTTTTCATATCCCGTTAATTGTATATAACGTCTCATAGACCTATGTCATGCATAATGCGTTCGATAATCGTCATGTCTTATTAATTAGGCTACCATAGCCTTATATGTCCTATATGGTATTTATTAATACTACATTGTTGTTTATTAGTAGGCTATAGACTGCATGTAGGCCTAATAGGCTGTATGTAAGCATATAAAGCAGAGCGGATAGGCTACAGGTCCTACGATTTATTTCCGGGTGTTGTTTACTCAAATCGCATTTTCGGATAGGCGGCATATAGGCTCTATAGTCCGTATCGGTGAATTAGTCGTGCTTTTGACAGTGATGGAAAACACTCGATGCTTTGCCAACCGTTTTTCTGACTACAAAGGTGCGCTCCTTAAAGGCCAAGGCACTGATTCCATGGTGCCAGCCATCTTCGCGACCGTAGATAAAATCCTTAAAAACGTTCCCCTCGACTCGAATGACTGCGATGGAGTGCTTTATGATGGTCCGGCCGGAGTGGCATACATGCTGTTTCATGTTACTGAATGCTCATTATTTTCCGAGCAGAGGGACGCATATCTGAAGACTGCCAAGAAGATCATTGATACATCCGTGAGATATGTGGATGCTGAGCAAGACACAAACATGCGAGCCGCGTTTCTTCTTGGCGGGGAAGGCATCTACGCGGTGGCTGCTATGATATATAAAGCCCTTGGCTTGGCCGACTTTGTAAAGCCCCTGACCAAATTTCGTAATCTGTCGGAAGTGTGCGCACCCATTCATTTTCTCGAGTGTGGCTCGGATGAGTTATTTGTCGGGCGCGCTGGGTACCTCTGTGCAGCTCTGGTCCTGAAGCAGAAGCTAGAAATCGAGGTGAGCCATATTTATATTTACTTTTATTATTTTTTATTAACTGCTAGTCTACTTCCAATTTCCCATATGGCTATATGATCATTATTTGCTGTGAAAATAACAGTGTTGTAACATTCTTATTAATTATTTTTCAGATTCTGAGCAAGGATCAGATTAGGGCTATTTGCCAGGCCGTCATTGCGTCTGGAAAACAATATTCCCGACGAAAGAGAAAACCTTTTCCTCTCATGTATTCTTACTATGGAACAGAGTACCTTGGTAAGATCACTGTATTGAGCTATAGGCTAAACTATTATTGGATGGTGAAACCTGTTGCCACTTGACGAGAGAGTCTTGTAGCATGAGTGTGCTACCACTTGTGAAGCTAACTTTCCCTTTCATTGATTGCATCAGAAGACGAGATCTTACGGGTTGGACATCCTCAGTAGCTATCACTCCAACATAAAGTCTATTGTAAGCAAAACCACATTGGGCGCATTTGCATGGGCAAATTTAATAGGACATGGAGGAAAGTGAGGAATGTGACATTAGTAACTATTCAATGAAATACAGGCATAAAAAAGTGTGCATGGGATTCCTTGGTAAATACTTGCTTGTCTAAAACCTTTTAGAGGTTTGTTCAAGGTTTAGGGGTTTCCCTGTCTCAGATAATTGCATGCATCCACCTTAATAATGACGGCCACAAAAGTGGATCTGATTCTCACCCTGCAAACTCCCAGAAGCATGCACGATCACTCTAAGGCATTAGGCGATATAAACACAGTTTAGTTAGATTTTGCCATACTAATCACGTTATTTTCTGTTAAATAACATTAGACGATTATACATGGAAATCAATCTGCAATCCAAACTGAAATCCAAACTGAAATCCAACTGCAATCAAACTGCAATCCTTAAAGTTGCTAGCGGTCCAGCTGCTCTATGCACTTGACCGGAGCACAATTACCGTCAGTAATAATGATACTATACCAAAGTACATACCTCTAACGTGAGAACAATAAAGTAAATAAAGTATTTATAGTTAGCCACAGTTAAAGGTGTAGTCAGCTGTCCTGGGGAAAAACAAATATAGTCGATATTTGAACAAAAACACCTCTTCCTTCAATGCAATCATTGGGTGTTCCCTCAGAAGCTCTGCCCGCACCCCACCCCAAATTGGATGCACATTGCCAAGCCATGGGACAGCGCGGTGTGGTGCGGTCTGCACCACTTTGTTTGTGTTCCCGTTTACAGGCAGGTGTATAAACACTGATTATTATTTATTTCAGCGAGCACACAGAACCAACAGCTAGCCTATAGCGGACCCGTAAGAAGACATTTGCTGAATTTGACAAAAAGTGCATTGGGCTTTTAATTGCTGACTACACCTTTAACACTTCCCCCTCTAGCTAGGCAGTCAGTCAGGAGTGCTTGGCAGATTCCTGTGCTTGTTATAAGCTGTGTGTGTCTGTGTGCTTGGCATGACGCCGCCCTGCATGCCTGGTTCTGCGTGTGCATGCCCCCCCTCCCCCCTCCCTTGCCGGGGGTCCCCCTCTGCAGGTGCAGCCCATGGCCTCTCCTCCGTGCTGCAGATGCTGCTGTGCTACCAGGAGGTGCTGAGCGCGGCGGAGAGAGACCTAGTGTGGCAGAGCGTGGACTTCCTCATGAACCAGGAGCAGAACTGCAACTGGCCCGCGGAGCTGGGCGCCATTATAGAGAGGGAGAACGAACTGGTGCACTGGTGCCACGGAGCCCCAGGTACTGTCTATGTACTGGTGTCACGGAGCCCCAGGTACTGTCTATGTACTGGTGCCACGAAGCCCCAGGTACTGTCTATATACTGGTACCACGGAGCCCCAGGTACTGTCTATGTACTGGTGCCACAGAGCCCCTGGTACTGTCTATGTACTGGTGTCACGGAGCCCCTGGTACTGTCTATATACTGGTGCCACGGAGCCCCCATTGTGGAGGCATATCCACTATCTCTAATGAAAGGTCTGGCTCAAAGCAGCACACTGCTCCAGTGTGACCCTTGTTCTCTCTCCATGCAGGTGTGGCCTACCTCTTTGCCAAAGCCTACCTGATCAATAAGAAGCCCCAGTACCTGGACACATGTATCCGCAGCGGGGAGCTGGTTTGGCAGAAAGGCCTATTGAAGAAAGGGCCAGGGATTTGTCACGGGGTTGCCGGCAGTGCATATGTGTTCCTCCTGCTGTATAGGCTCACGGGAAACTCCAGATATATCTACCGCGCTCAGAGGCAAGGAGCCTTAATGTGTAATCTGTACTAGGGATGGCACCGGTATGATACTGAGGTTGGAAATCGGCCCGATACTGACTTATATAGCTGGATTGGTATCTGTGACAATTGGGCAGTTGTAACCGATCTAAGTGGCTACTCTAATTACATTAAATTACGCACGTAGGTCTACTGTTAAGCATCAGCCATGTCTAACCTACCCAGGCCACACTATCAGCAACAGGTTTCTAAAACGCATCTAAATACTAAAGTACAGATTGGCTGTCATTTGCTTTGAAACTTAACTTAAAACATCATTTAACACTGGAATCGGATAAGTACTCTGTATTAGCCGATACCCAAAGTGCCGGTATCTGTGTCGGAACTAAAAAAACTGGATTGTGCCATCCCTAATCTGTAATCAGTAATCTGGTTTGCACTTCCTTTATACAGTCAAAGTAAAACCTAAAGCATAAAAATGTATAGGCCTATAAAATAACATTTTATTAAATAGAATAACAATATATGTATATATTTTTAATTGTTTTTAACAACATTATTAGGGTTCCCCAATCCTGGTCCTAGAGGCCCGCTGCCCTGCATGTTTTAGATGTCTCCCTGCTCCAATGATTAAAATGATTGGGTCATTATAACGAGCTATTCATTTGAATCAGGTGTGTTGGAGCAGGGAGACATCTAAAACATGCAGGGCAGTGTCCCTCTAGGACCAGGATTAGGGACCACTGCCCTACATTTTGTGGCACCACGGGGAGCCTGGCCCACAGATTGAGAACCACTGCTTAAGAAGTATAAAGTGTACATAATAAATAATACCTTCACAAAACTTGCAATCTTCCAAGGTACTCAAGTTGTGGAAGCATACTAGCACATACACAAACACGTATGCCCTATATTTTATGTGAATTAACTCTACACTGACCCCTTCCGGCCAAAAAGACACACTACTCTTTAAAAAAACACCTTCTAAATTGAGTTATTCTCTGTTGTTTACGATATAGATTCGCCGAGTTCCTGTTCACGGAAGAATTCAAAGCGGGCTCCTGCTCTGTGTCCAGCATTTACAGTCTGTTTGAGGGGATGTCTGGGACCGTTTGTTTTATGGTGGATCTGCTTCAGCCAGACAAATCGGAATTCCCTCTATTTAGTGTATTTACTTAAATTGATCCCTTCTCCACTGCATTTCCTCACGTGAACATAGACCCTCCTCTTCCTCTCCAATTACATTAGAGTTGTTATAGTAAAGCGTTGTAATTTACTACCTAATATGAACCGCATGTTTAAATTAAAGAGTAGGAAAGAAGGGGTGGGTTGAATTTGTTTACGATTAGGAAAGGGAATTTAATTTGGCCTAAGACTTGGTCTTTACCTGTCGTAGTTGTTGTTGTTGTATGTCTAGGTTTGTTTTTGAACTTACTTCTGACCATTCATCTTTGTCAACTTTATGTGTTATACAGGCTGTGAGTAGACATACATCGCTGATAAGAATGTGTAAAACCCCTATAGCCTAGGCCAGGGGTAGGGAACCCTGGTTCTGGAGAGCCGCAGCCCGGCATGTTTTAGATGTCTCCCTGCTCCAACACACCTGATTCTAATGAACAAAGTTTGAAGTGTGTGTGTTAGAAGCCTGATAACGAGCCATTTATTAGAATCAGGTGTGTTGGAGCCGGGAGACATCTAAAACATGCAGGGCTGCGGCTCTCCAGGACCAGGGTTCCCTACCCCTGCCATAGGCTATAGAGATCTTGTTGATTCTGAACTATGTAGGTCTATATAGGCCTACATCTAATTTGATGACAATGTTTTAAGATATAACGGGGTCTTTAAAAACTTACTTATATGTTAGATTAAATCGTTAACCTACATTTCATATAGTTTCAAAGTGGGGTTGGAAATTGACTTTTTTTTTAATTTACGCAAATAAATATCTCAAATAAAATCTAAATAGCCCGTGTGTTGGTTTTTAAATACATTATAATGTTATGAGTGACATTGCAGCAATTCAAAATAATGAACACCATGAACCAAAAGGTATGGATTATATTGGCAGCATTTCGCGTAATGGCAGCCTACACCGAAAAACAGCGCCATCCCCAGTCTGAAATGACAAGGTGAAAAGGCAGCCGGTAAAATAAATGCGCTGCAGCGTGTGAGGTTGAGTATAGGATCGCTCGGCTAGGCTACTGTTTGACGATTATGGATTTGGGACACTTGAGGAAAGCAACACACCGCTTTCCCCAATGGCGGAGTGAGTGAGGATGCGACTACCAAGTTCCATATTTGTGTCGGTGTCTCTCTTCACGGCCGAGACCACGGCGGCTCTCTACCTAAGCTCCACATATCGCTCAGCCGGTGACCAAATCTGGCAAGGTCTCACCCTTCTCTTCACGCTTGTGCCATCCGTGCTTGTTCAACTTACCCTCACATTTATCCACCGCGATCTCAGCAGAGACCGACCCCTTGTGCTTCTGCTCCATATTCTTCAGCTTGGACCTATAGTCAGGTGGGTGCAAGTCGAGCGCTCTTTTGTTTATCGATTCAACCAACCGACTGTGCCTGTCCAATAGGCTATAGCTATGCAGACCATGTAAATTGTGTGTCTAACAATGTGTTATTGGGATAGGTATATGCCTAATTATTTTTCCTCACAGCAGGCCTACATTGTTGGACGCTTAATGTAGGCTAAGTGTGGTTTATTGTTATAAGCGGTTTACAAAATATTTGACGAATGCATTGTGTATATCATGTGTTAGTTGTTGTCCCAACACCCCGGCCTTTGTCACATAGCCAACAACACCGTAGGCTCTGTGGTGCAACGCCTGTCCTTGGTAGGCTATATCATACGATGTGAAACAGTACCACACTGACCGATCAATATGAAAGCACGTCCGATAAATCAGCCTGTTCGATGGAATGGGGGACGCCACTGCAGTAACATTCAAACCAGCAGCAGCATTCGCACCCATCAGGAAATATATAGTTATACTGTCTGCAGACACTTCTAATATCTAACAAGAATGTGAACACTCACTTCTCTTAACACAGCATATTTTAGGCCACAAGAAAGGCAGCAATTTCCCGGCAGCTTAATGTATTAACACATACAGACTTAACCACTGTAGCAGAGTTTATGAAGCTGGCCCGCATGATGGCTAAGTTCTGATAAATATAAAAATAACTCTCAAATGCTGTAACCCCATAGGCTGGTCATTTATGGAGTATGCACAAGACTTGACCGGCAATCTGACCCTGCACTATATCAGACGAATTACACACGCATGCACGCACGCACGCACACACACACACACACACACTATAGTTGACAGATATTCGATATGTGCAACTGAACGTACAAACAACCTTATCACAGCTTTGATAAGATGCTATTTCCCACATTTCATTACGCAAGCAGCCTCTTGGCCATGTTAGATTATTGAAGGCCAATACTATTTATTTTCATCTTTTGAGTTTACTTAAACCAACTCTTAATTTCATTCAATTAAAGGTATAGTGAGTCATTCTGGAGAAAGCTTGTTGACACTTGATCAAAATAAAAACACCTCTCCCTTCAATGCAATACAGGGTCACAAAGTGTATTAGCGTTAAATGACTGCTACATTCACACATATTCTATTAGAGACTAAAGCTAAACCAATGGATGTGTGTTGTTATATTAGGCCGTGTGAATTCCCTTGCATTGGCTTCTGTGAGCCTGACCCTGTCTGCCAGCCCCCCCCCCCCACTTTTTAGTGTGTTACCTAATGATTAGCTTCTCCACGTGTCTCCTATACGCACATCTCTAGTGAGGAGAAGATCTAAGAATAGCACGTGTTGCTGCTGGTCTCTTATCTCTGGAAAGCAGAGAGGGGGTGGGGGTGTGAGGGAGGGGGGGTTGTATGTCTCTCTCCCACAGCATGGGTGGAAGTTGCTCTTTCCTCTCCAGAGTACACATCTCATCCGGACAAAGAAAACATGTTTGAGATGGATTGATGTTGGTTTGTTAATCAAACTTTTTTTTTCCTATCGAGCAAAATCCCTATGTATACGGTATGCTCTGATCCAATGTGCACGTGTTCTCAATCTTTGATCCCAGGGTTTTATACTTGTACATTCTGAAAATACTCCTTCACCTATACACACAAATTCAAAAACATTAGTTTGTGTGTCTAATTAATAATATATAAAGCTGACTGCAGAACCTGCTAGACTGACCTGCATCTATTTAATAAAAAGGAAAATGTGCAGATCAGGTGCATTTCATGTTAATGTTTGCAAGTATCTGTTTTGTGTGTGGAGTGTCAGCTTAGCCGATTATACCCTCTCAGGCCTTCTGCGACAGTGAGCGCATGCTGCTCTGATGTCGTACAGAATTATAAACAGTCAGTCCCTGACGCCCCCCCTCCTCCACCCCGGGATTTAAACCCTAGGCTGTGCCATTAATTCTGATTTGGCTGTTACCCTGCCAAGCTGTACCTCTGCTCCTGAGCGTATGTCTGTGCAGCCAACATGGATACTGAGTTACCCAGAGACACAGGGGAGCGTCTGTTCACCTCAAGATTTACATTCTGGTGAAGAATGACCAGCAACACATGACAGCATACCAATGAATAGACCTAGCAACAGACAGTTAATATTACAAAAGATGAATCACACACTTATTAAACAATACATATCTGTGGTAGAAAAGCTTCCAAATGTATCCAGAAAGCATCCGTAAATCTAATGTCTGACTCTGACATAATTAACAGCTGCAGAAATATCTTTACTCTCGGCTACATTTTATTAGAAGTTGCTTGCTGTATATTATTGTCTCTGTTAGCTGTCGAGTCTCCATCAGGGTGACTGCTGTTGTACAGTGTCTCTCAGTCCTTCTGAACATGTTTACATTCAGTCTTAACAGTTGCAAACCAGCTTGTCCATTTCTCAAAACAATGCATACAAACAGCATAACACAATGTATTTCTGGCAAAAGCTTGTAACCTGCTCAAAATCCTTTAGTATATCTCTCAAAAGCACATTTTACATCAATTAAGGTGTCATTACCATTAGAATATCAAGTCCTTGTGTCATTGTTGACAAACACGAAGCTCAGTTGTGTCAAAATGCTTATCGGTAGTCGTGTCAATAAAAAACTGCATTCTGTTGGTATTGTCTGATGTAATATAGACACATTCTACTATAATGAATAATTCTAAGTGCTAATGTCTTAGATTAGACAGGATTCACATGTATGCTTTATTAATTTGGTCAACATGCCATAAGCAGTTGTAGGAAACAGAGCATTTTACATAATTTGCATGAATGTGCCAAAGCATTTTTTATTTATTCAAAAACAATGAGAAATTGCCTTTATGATGTGCACACATGACTTGATGATGTGGGTTGAACAAGTAGTTTTGAGAATTTGAAAACACAGTAGTTCTATTTCATTCATTTTATTCCTGCGCATATGTGCATACAGCCTGAGTAATTATACAAACAGTCACCTTTGACCTGGGATGACATGGGGCGGATGCCCCAGTGTGCACACTGGTCATCCTGTAATCTGTCCCACTCCCCTCAGAATAACAAAACTCTGGTAGTCATCCAGAAGTCATTGAACCACAGTTACATATGTAACTCTCATTCTGACCAGAGCCATGGAAAGAGAGAGTTACACCAACGGAAGTTCAACATTTTAAACGAGAGGCAAACCCTATGGCAAAATAGTTCCAGGTATAATACATTTTATTTATTTATATATATATATATATATAACTCAATTTTTTGGTAATTAATAGTCAATAAATGCACCAATTTACATTTAAAATAGATTTTGGGTACTTTTAGTATTTAGGCTAACTTCCAGGAACTAGAGGCTCCGTTGCTGTGGGAAAAAAAAACGTTCCATTGCAGTGAACAGATGACGCGACTCTCTCTTCACATGGCTCTGGTTCTGACCAACTAGCGTCATACTGGCAGCCAAGGGAATAGTTTAGGTATGACGTTAACCAATGTGATCAGTCAGTCCATACAATCACTTGCCGAGAATTTCTTTTGAAGTGCCTGGCGTTTTCTATTCTGTGTAATGCACCATCTGGCACATCAGGTCAGGTGTCTGTCTCTCTCTAGATGTGCAGCATTCACGCACCTCTCACATTCAGCACAAATAGACAAAGGAGAGAAACGCTGGTGTGCCGCTCATTGTGCGCTGTGTAATCATCGATAAAGTAGTAAGAACATTTCTCGTATAGAAAGTATTGGTATGGACAAACTAATGGTTCCTTAATATACATTTCCCTACCAATAATTTATATATGTAAAATTCAATTTCCATATAACAAAACTAAAGAAGTATTAATTTGAGTCGACGGGGAAAGGACTGATAGATAAAGAAAATGCACAAAATTGTGCATAAGCATTCACCAGAATGCAGGAAATGTATGCAAACTGGTAGGGGGAGGATCCCCAGACCCCTGCCTAATGTGTCATCTCCTCCACCCCCCAATGTTCAAAGGAAACCTCTGCCCATGCATGGAATGCTGTTCCCATAAGTGCTGTACTGTACCTCGTTTTTCTTCCAGGTGTCTGGAGGCGTTCTGCATCTATGGCAGCATTGGCCGGGTGGAGGAGCCCTATGTCAGCATCACCAGGAAGAAGCAGATCCCCCGCGCGGGCCAGTCCGAGGAGGTGGAGAGGCAGGTGGGCCAGGCGGAGGGGAAGCTCTTCACCCACAGAGCAGCCTTCGCCCGGACATCTGTCATCCAGGCATTCCTGGGCTCTGCCCCGCAGCTCACCCTGCAGCTCTACATCTGTGTCCTGCAGAGAGGGCTGTCCGTCGGGAGAGGTGCGTCTTCGGTGGGCGGGGCTGGCGTCTTGTCTGCCCGGTAAAGGCAGGGTCAGACAGGGTCAGTCAGGGTCAGTCATATAAGACTGAATGGCTCAATGATTTAAGTCATTCTTGCTCAAATCAAAACAGAATCGCTACGCGGTCCTCTGCGTTGGCGCCTCACGAAATGCATTGAGAAGCAAAGCGTAGTGCTGCGGCTTTGTTGATACAAGCGGTGTTCTCCACTTTGTTTATGTTACTATTTACGGAGCCAGGGCTGTGTGGAAGTATCTGATTTGTTCAACACGCACAGAGAACGGTAAGCTAGCGAAATGCGAGGAGATATTTGGTGAATTTGACTAAAAGTGTATTAGCTTACAAATAGCTTGCTGACTATACCTTTAAGGCCCGGGACCAGAAGCATCTGTCAAGGCTAAAGCTGGGGGACCGATGTGTGTGTGACACAGAGTGACAAGAGGCTGGAGATGTAGGCATTAGGGCTGTGTAATGAATTAAAGTTTATTCGCAATTTCAATTTTGGCTCCTAACGATGACAAAAACAATGTAATCAAGAGAAAAAAAATATTATTATTTTGCATATCGATCTCCTGTATATTGTTCTAGAGGGGAGGAAAGGGGATTTTATAACAGGAAAGGTAATGTAGGTAGGTGAAGGACTGAGTTGGTGCTGGTAGGAGGCGGTGAGCGCCCAGAGCAGGGTCCAGGAGGTGGTATAGAGCCAAAACGGGGATCCAGGGGTGGAGAGGCAAGGTAACCAGGGGGAAAAGGCTGCAGAGACGCTGGAGGGAGAAGCACAATTAGTAGGGGGCCAGCACACAATCAGGATAAATGCTGTTGCACATATTACAATCTGGCAAGTGAGCTTTTATAGAAGGCTTGATTGCTGGATGTGTGTCAGGTGGTGAGGCTCAGCACACCTGCCTCCTCTTCATCTCAAGCTGTGAGCGAGAGAGAGAACGATATTACGTTTTTAAAGGTAGCTATTGTAAGCTAATACACATTTTGTCAAATTCACCAAATATCTCCTCGCATTTCTCTAGCTTACCGTACTTGAGGATCACTGACCCAGCTTTTAACGCACTGTATATGGTTTAGCCACTCTTACCACCCTCCAGTGAACAAAATACCCGTCACACACTTGCTGATTGGACAGGACCACTGTATGCCAGCCAGGAGGAATTAATAACCCTTAAACCCTTATGTATATATTCCATTGTGGCCCTTGCTGTGTTCTGGTGTGACCTTTTATCCAGGGTCTCTCCACAGATGCCTAAAAATGGAGGACCAGAGGTGCCAAAATAAATAAAAAAGTATAAATAAATGAAAATTATATTTTATTTTGGTAATAAAAAGGCTATTTCTGTATTTTATGTGTGTTTACTTATGGTCCTCCATATCTGACCACCTGATTACTGTCGTAGGGTAGTCTCCACTCTTAGGCCAACAGAGGCCCTCCACAGGGACACAGTCATCAGGCCCCTCCCCCCTCCCCTTCTCCCCACACACACGCACACCCAAGCCACCAGAGCATGCGTTCGCTGTGGCTGCTCTGCGTGGGCCGCTCAAGGGCCACCCCTGGAAATGACCCTGTGTTGTTATCATGGGTGAAAGTGGGTGTTGCGTAGCTAACTGATCATGTGGGTGGAACATAGTGATGATGATGCATGCTAGTTGCTTCTCAGCATGTTCCCATCAGGCAGAGAGCTACATGCTCACACCCTCCCAGAGGGCACTTCACAGCTTTAGTGAAGGTCTACACATTGTCAAACATGCATTCTGGTGTTAAAAAGAATGTGACGATGATGTCACCATCACATTCTGTTCCGCGATGACACAATCCTTACTGCGGTTTTACGACTAGGTCATTTAGCAGACGCCTGTATCCACGGCGACATACAGTGAGTTTTGGTTAGGGTTAGCAGGAGCAGGTGAGGGGCGAGGCATCGTAATCGGGGATGCTTACAGGGTCGGTAGGCCGACTCTGGGGCGCGATCCCACAACATTCCAGCTGGGAGTCAAATAACACCCAGGCTTCTAGACTATCCTGTGGTCCTCTCTCTCTCTCTCTCTCTCTCTCTCTCTCTCTCTCTCTCTCTCTCTCTCTCTCTCTCTCTCACCCCCCAGACACA
>JAODTR010000014.1:286903-301578 GCA_025399935.1 Amblyopsis rosae
AGGTTGTAAAGCCCTTTGAGACTGCAATGTGATTAAGGGCTATATAAATAAAATTGACTTGACTTGACTTGACTTGCAGTAACCATAGCCTACACATTTTACTAATTTGCAAGATCTGTAAACACCCTGTCCTTTCGTTACATTTTCCAGCGAATTCCTTGTGCTAAGTTTAATGTCCGACTTAGTCATTGAGTTATGTAGTTGGCTGTTGTGCATGTCAATCAAAATACCTTGCTTGTCATGTAGGCGGGTAGCCGGGTACTGACGCAGTCAGCCAGCGCTGTGTCCCAGACTTGTCTGTAAAGGCTGGCTCTGTGAGACCAGCACAGCGTGGTGTTCAAATAAATTATTGAGAAAAGATATGGGTGACATCACGGAGGGTTTGTCCATTTAAATATACCATCTATGCCTGTGACAAATGCAGAGTGGCTGCATCCAAAGGATATCCAGGCCACCGGCTTCCCAACATCCATCTATCTCAGAAGGCTGGTGGGGCTTAGAACTACATTCTGACTAGTCTCGCAGAGCCAAATGTTACTTACGAAAAGGTAAAGTCTGGGGCACAGCATTGGTTAACTCAATTGTGTCAAGATTCGCTGACAGGAGATGTAATTTGATTGACATGCACAACGACCAACCACACAACTCAATGACCATGTTGGATGTTAAACTTGCACTGAGGAATCCGTTGGGAAATTTAACAAAACGACACTGGCTGTTTGTAATCCAAGACCCAGTTGGCCCAAAATTTTACTGCCAAACATGAACAGTTTACCTTTACCTGCAAACAGAGATTATTAGTTTGATATACTGTATCTACGACAAACGTTCCACACTATATTGTCGGCTATATCTAGACATAATTGCCGCCCTGTGAGAACAGCAGAGTGCTCTTCTCCGCTGGATATATCATACACAGGTTGATCATTGTTCAGCCTGAATGTAATGTTGTCAGCAAAATAGCTTTTTCCAAAAAAGATAGCACCAGTTTCTGAGAGGAGTTTCATTCATATTTATAATACTTTTATGTTAAAATCATTAATGCTTTCCAGTACATGCTGTTCTCTCTAGTGGATGCTAGGCCAACCTTTTGCAAGGTTGATAAGTCACAGCTCTGACAGAAATAATGGGTTTAGCAATCACACACAGGCTCTGGTTGAATAGATTTATTGTGAGCAAATACCAGCCATCGATAAAGCAGGCAGCTTCTTAATATTCATAGATAAATTGCCCTCACCAGGTATGTCTGATAGGTCTGGCCTGTCATATACACTCCGTTATCACACCTGGCATCTCACTGATTTACCGCTCCCTAGGATGTCAGGCGTCTTCAGACTGTCAGGGAGCCCTGAACCAGAACAATGATTGGCGGTTTGTATGCAATATGATTATGACTGCTTGTGTCACCAATTATGCTCTGTAATATTGTGTATGGCGGAACATATGTTTGAGATTTAAACAAGTTTGTTAAAGGTATAATCATTCTAGCGATATTTGAAATTTATCAAAACAAAAACAACTCCCTTAAATGCCATACAGGTTCATTGCAACGGCTAGGATATTGTTGTGTGCAGTCTGCATGACTTAAATGTTCCTATTTACTGAGCCATATGACTGTGTAGAAGTACTGGATTACACTGGTCAACGTTATATTTGCCTCCTGGACAAAGCTATGTTATTCTTATAGCACACGCTGATCACACAAATTACATATTATTCTATCACATACCGTTTTAATAAAAAATTATGTACTTAGTACAATTTAACTGACTGAATTAGACTGTGTAATGCTGTTGTCTGTTACACCATGTGTTCAGCAGGTAAAGTTTAACAGCACTCAATATTACTTTGGAGATCTTTTGGAAAATGTGTTTTTTCAGCACGCAGATAACAGTAAGATAGCTGCCCTTAAGGAGATATTTGGAGTAGCATTTGGATATTACTTTTTTAATGTAACTTGTTACAGTTAGGCTACTATAGTTACTAGAATAAAACTATAATCAGTAACGTAATTTTTGGATTACCTACATATAGTAACATGATCTGATTAGTTATTACTTTCCATTACTTTATACTTAACGCCTAAACATTGTTCTTTGAAATGGCATCCAAAGCTATTTACTACATTGGCACGCCAAATCTTTCTACTTTTGTGACTGTTTATGTTGCTCAATATATCAGATTAAAGTAGTACTTAATTTTAATTATTTATTGTAAATTATTATTAATGAAAGGTTAATAAGAGAACAGCAAATTACTTTATGCATTTTTCATATGCAAATTTCCCGTTCAAATTTGAAAGTAGTCTTAGAAGTAATCATCCATTTTTTTAAATACCTTGTAATCTGATTCCACTATTTTAACTGGTAGCCTAACTGTAATAGATTACTGTTTTTTTGTAATTAGTTAAAAGTAACTGATTGCATAAATTACTTCCTAACCCTGTTGTGAATTTGACAATACGTGTATTAGTTTGCAATCGATTACTATACCTTAAATATGTTAAAGATGGTATCTCTATGTACGGTAAATAGCCTGTAGGCCCTATAGTCTATCAGAGCCGTAAAAGGCAACACGACTCTGGCCACGCCCCCGTACACGTCTCCAAGCCCTGTTCCGTTGGACCTAAGCGGCGTGTCGTCTCGCTGCAAGCTCGCTGCCTTTCCTTGAGAGTTAGCAGACATTGCTGCCGCGACCATCGGGAACCCGCGCGTTGTTTGCTGTAATAATGGCAACTAAACTGATCGCTTCTTACAGTCCCGTTTTCAAAAGTTTGAAACATTTCCAAAACATTCGCGCGTGTAGAATTAGGTAGGCGTTTGTAAAACACAACACGCGTTCTTTAAAATGTACCTGCATTTTGTTAGAGCCAAGGGGCATTTTCGTAAAAAGCAATACTGAATGTAGTCTTTTTCTTCTCATGTTCTAGCACTGAAGCAGCATTCGTTGGTCCGGTGAATTTAAAGGGTCGCAGTTGTCTCACGCTGAAGGATTTCAGTTCAGATGAAATCAAAACCATACTATGGGTGTCATCGGATTTAAAACATCGGATCAAGCAGGAAAAGCAGGTACGGTAGTCTACGGTACTTTACAGGTTGACATTGTCTTACCAGCTGAATCATTGGGTCATTTGTAATAACTTAGCTTTCTATGTTTAGTATCTTCCTATTCTGCAAGGGAAGTCGATCGCAATGATATTTGAGAAGAGGAGCACCAGAACAAGAATGTCCACTGAAACAGGTGTCAAGTTGAGATTTGTTCTGGCTGCAATACGTTATGTAGTTTAGTATTTGTAGTAAATAAATAGATAAATAAATTAAAAGGAAAAAATAATATGTGATATTGTAACATAAAGCCAAATTGTTTGTGATAAAAACATCTTAACAAACATAGCCTACATGAAAAACAATTGTATAACAAAAACACAATTCCTGCTGGAGGATCACTGTACCTGGTTAATATAATGACATATGTAGTAGGCTATAGCCTAAATGTCAAAATGAATGAAATAGGCTAGCCCAGTCGCTATTGTATTATCAAGGCTGGTGTCGGTAGATTCATATCAGTTTTATGACAGATTGCAACACGAATGTTCCTGCTGGTGTTATATGTATTCACTGGGTTCTGCCATATGAAAATGTGTGCAGCGTCTCTGCTTGGCGGACAATGTGGCCTTTCAGTGGACCAGAGCTCAGTGTTAATACAGGATACAATAGGAATGCTGAAATGTGACATTGTGCAACTGTCTCTACCTCTGAACACCCCTTTTAACTCATTTGTTTCTATACTACAACACATTTAAAACATGTTGACATGTTTACAGTTAATATATAAAGAAAGCGTTAATGGATTTGGTGCCAGATTTCTCCAGTTAAAAAGATTAAATCATTCAGTGTGACATGCTGTGTCCTTCCACTGACCAGTCTGCATGTGTTCAACGTCCAGGGTTCGCTCTGCTGGGTGGGCACCCCTGTTTCCTCACATCACAGGACATACACCTGGGTGTGAACGAGAGCAATGCAGACACAGCTAGGTGAGCTGGTATATTATAATATAATATGTTCACTCTCACACACACACACACATAAACAAACAAACCAACAAATAAACACACATCTAGTTACTAGATGATTCTCAGCACAGCACCCTATAACAGTGTACTGGATAGAATATAGTACACTGTTATAGGGTGCTGTGCTGAGAATCAGCATACAAGCATGTACCGAATGAATGGATTAATGAATGAATGGAATGGGCTCCGAGGGAAAAAGTCCAAACTGACTATTAGAAAATAGATGGTTGGAGTTTAAAGTGTCAACTGACCTGCGATTTGAACGGTGGACATCTCTCTGCTACTACTGCAGGGTTCTCTCTGGACTCTGTGACATTGTCTTGGCAAGAGTGTACAGCCACTCCACACTAGAAGACTTGGATAGGGAGGCCTCCATTCCCATCATAAACGGCCTGTCTGACACGTATCACCCTATCCAGATCCTAGCCGACTTCCTCACATTACAAGTACTGCTACTTCCCCGAATCCCCTTTGCAACGCCACACTGTGTTGTTTTTACAGTCTCTCTTGGCAACAGCTATGTTCTGGGTGCAGGAGCATTATGGATCACTGAACGGGCTAACTGTTAGCTGGATCGGAGATGGGAACAATGTTCTCCATTCATTCCTGATGACTGCCGCTAAACTGGGTGTGCATCTCAAGATCGCTACACCTAAGGTTTGGTTCATTGAGATTATGCTGTATACAGATACATTAATTTACCTACAATTGTTTACTTTGATTGTGGCAGATTACAAGATATGGAGGGAAACAATGTATATATTTTATTTTATTCTCAGGGGTACGAGCCAGAAAGAAGTATGATTGAAGAGGCGCAGAGACTCTCTGAAAAGGTGAGGTTCTGCCTGGCAGCATCATACACAGACCGCTTATAATCATTTCATAATCAGCTCTTATGAAGTGTTTCCTCTTTTTCTAGCACGGCACCAAGTTTGTTCTGACCTCTGACCCCATGGAGGCTGCCCGCAACAGTGACGTTTTGGTCACTGACACATGGGTCAGCATGGGGCAGGACAATGAGAAGAAGAAGAGGCTAACAGACTTCCATGGATACCAGATTACCATGCAGGTAATGTTAGTATAAGATAAGGTGTTGTTATCACCCGGTCAGGGATATAATGCCTCTTCTTCACCTTGTTCTATCTTCTACAGACTGGGAAAGTGGCCAACCCAGACTGGACCTTCCTGCACTGCCTGCCACGTAAACCGGAAGAGGTGGACGATGAGGTGTTCTACTCGACCCGGTCGCTTGTCTTTTCTGAGGCTGAGAACAGAAAGTGGACTATTATGGTAACTGGCCTACAGTAGCTAAAACACAATTATCCTTATAGCAAAGCTAAGTACAGGCAGCTAGCCTGTACTAGCCTCTTATAGCAAAGCTAAGTACAGGCAGCTAGCAGCACCATCCTGATTTTGCAAGCTCCGCGATTTGTTCTGCTCTGCAACATATTAGGTGGTGGTACACTGATCGGCCCTGAACAGGTTTGAACGGACATTTCCCAGACTGATAGCAAAGCATAACAAATCACTTGTGAGATCAGAATGGTCTCACAAGGCCGTAGTACAATTAATATGGGTTTTAATTTCAAATGATTCTGAATTGGTCAAACTTGTCTGCACAATATTAACATGCTTTTCTCTCACTCTCGACTCAGGGCTTAATGGTGTGCCTACTGACTGACTACACTCTACAGACGCCAGTGCTGAAATTTTAACTGTAGGCCATCTGCCAGATGGTTGTCTTGTTTCCACTTTTATGACACACACAGAAACAATGTTGTAGGTACAATATAAATGTACCAAAACTGAACTGACATGTCTCCCAACGTTATTTTGTGTCTGTTTCACTAGGACTCTTTTCTGGGTGACAGACGGCTACAGTAAACTAAATAAAGATGAAAAGATAATTCACCTTATTCCAGAAATGTTGCCGTGTCTGAACAAGCTATAACACTAGGCCAAAAGGTTTAATTAAAAAGGTTTAATTATTATTTATGTTACTTAAGATGTACTTTGTTGTATCATGAACTGAACCATTGATTTCCCCAGGTTCTATGGCCCAACAGAGGCAGGCTGGTGAAGGTAGTTGGTTGGCCAAATCTGCAATAGCCTATACAAGAAAGTGAAACGGCTACATTCAGGTCACCATTAATCTAAAACCACGGGATAAAGTTGCTCCACATAAAACTACGTAATTTATCAGTTAATGGTATACGTTATCTTAGGTAACTTCCGCTTAATACAACGTTTTGGCCTATATTTAATTATCTGCTGCCTGTACATTTCTTTTAGCCACTTAGGAGCGCTACTCGAACGCTCCCAGGAACTAAAGTGAAATTGTGCCATCTAGTGGTGGCAGATAATACTTGTCTCAGATTGGCTAGATAGCGTGATGTATATTATTTGCGGGAAGCTTTGATCTCCGTTGGTGGTCCACATGTCTAAAGTGATGATACTTCTTTATTATAGCCATTTCTGCCTGTCTGTGTCGTAGACCGACTGATACATGTAGTTAGACACAGACCGGTACATAGGACGTACGTAGGCCTATATTAGAAACACAATAATAGGCAAACATGTTCAGTATAATTGTTTAACTACGTATGTATTTCAAATACACGCAAAATCTACAGCACTACAACGATAAAGTGACATCAAAGGACATCGAAATTCCCAAATTCCACCCGGGACCACCCGAGAGTGATCCGCTAGAACTAGGAGGTAGTGAGTTAAAGGAGTGAGGACGCCATTGTAGCTGGCTGTGGCTGGCTGTATTTCAGATGAAGAGGGATAAGGTAACGATGGCAGGGGGATTTAGAGTGGTTTTCATTTAAGCGCAACCACCCGCATTGTCGCATTGTAGAGAAAAATACATAGGATGGAAAGTCTGCCTTTTGACGGGAGAATGCGCACAAGAAACGCCATTCCAACCCAGGTGAGAAGAAACTTGTTTTTGAGGGACAATGGAAAAGTTTGAGCTAACTTAGGCTAACGCTACTGACTACTGTATAGTGGTGGGTTTAGCTCATGCTAACAGCCAGCTGTGATCGGGAAAGTCTGTACAGATGCAATCTCCACCTGTAAATAAGTAGCGATAATATAGGCTTTACCACAGTAGCAGGAGGCGTAGTATTTTCATGTCTCTGCAGTCAGGCAAAAACGTACACTTTTACCTTACACTCAAGAAATTAGAAAATCGTTTGATGATGATTTGTCTGTCTACCTATGCGCATATGCAACCATTTGCTGTGTTTAATTTGTTGTCGGATGCAGACTGGTGTGCTCAACGTCATGGTGACTAATAGCAGTTGCATTTCCACTTTGCATGAGCACAAATATTGTTGGGAGTACAATGCAATCATTAGACCGTTATGTCTTGCAATATACTCTATTACATGTGCAAGCCCATTTAAAATCATATTTCGTATCACTGTGACGCATTTCTTTTAAACAGTGTACTCTTTTACTTTATCTCCATACTAGTCTCCAACGAAGTATTCACCCCTCTGGAGGTTAAGCCTTTCACCATGAACAACAGCAGGAACTGCACCACTCTGGGTACTAGTGAGGGTCCGGCAGTCTTTGAGTCCATCTCAATCGTGACCATCACCATTCTGGCCTGCTTGGGAAACCTTCTGATAGTGGCAACCCTCTATCGAAGGCCGTACCTCCTCACCCCCAGCAACAAGTTCGTGTTCAGCCTGACAGCGTCCAACCTGTTGCTGTCTGTATTGGTGCTGCCGTTTGTGGCTGTGAGCTCTGCAAAGAGGGAATGGGTGTTCGGTGTGGTGTGGTGCAACTTCACTGCCCTTCTCTATCTACTCATCAGCTCGGCCAGCATGCTAACACTGGGGGCTATTGCTATTGACAGGTCAGTGCCACACGAGACCGTGTTTAGTTGGAGACCGTGTGAGTTTAATAGAGCGGGAACAAGTCAGCGAGTGTGTATTGTCTCCAAATATGCAATAGTGTTGTTGTTGTTTTGGTGATGAATACTCTGAAAATGACGCTCAAGATGGGATTTGCCTCATCTAAATTTGTGCCGTGAAGAGCGATTTCTAACGGCCACAACTTCCAATCTCATTGTTTTCCTTGTTGGTGGTGGGGGAGGCAATGTGTTCTTGTCTAGTTTTCCCAATACCGCGTCTGTTCTCACACCACCAGGTACTACGCTGTGCTCTACCCGATGATCTACCCCATGAAGATCACTGGGAACCGAGCGGCGGTGGTCATCGCCTACGTGTGGCTGCACTCTCTGGCGGCTTGCCTGCCCCCCCTCTTCGGCTGGTCCTCCTTCGAGTTCGACTGCTTCAAGTGGACCTGCGTGGCGGCCTGGCACCGGGCGCCCGGCTACACGGCCTTCTGGGTGACCTGGTGCAGCTTGCCCTCGCTCCTCGCCATGCTGGGCTGCTACGGCGCCATCTTCCGTGTGGCGCGCACCAAGGCCCGCAAGGTGCACTGCGGCACGGTCGTCACGGCGCAGGACGACGCCCCCGACGGCGCCAGCGGCGCCCAGAGGAACGGCCGTAAGAACTCCAGCACCTCCACGTCGTCCAGCGGCAGCCGCAGGAGCCTGGTGTACGCCGGGAGCCAGTGCAAGGCCATGGTCACCATCATGGTGGTGGTGGGCACCTTCCTGCTCACCTGGGGGCCGTACGTGGTGGTGGTGTGCACCGAGGCGCTCTGGGGCCAGGGCAGCGTGCCCAAGGCCACGGAGACCCTGGTGGCCTGGCTGACGCTGTGCAGCGCCGTGTGCCACCCGCTCATCTACGGCATGTGGAACAAGACGGTGAGGAAGGAGCTACTGGGAATGTGCTTCGGGGACCGCTACTACAGGGAGCCGTTTGCCACCAGGCACCGGGCCTCCCGGCTCTTCAGCATCTCCAACAGGCTCACAGGTGAGAAGCGCCTTATGGGACGCGGAGGTTTACTCACAAACAACCTGTCGTCGTGTCGGAACGACTGTTTTGGTAGACGAGTTGTCGGGTTGTGACATTGTACACACAGATTCTACTTCAGGGGGCGTTCCAGTTGAAATGTCCTACTTAAAACTCGGATATTCCAGACTTCCGAGTACAATGGAATGCGGCGTTAGCACTGACGTCAATTATTCTAACAGAATGCTGTTTGCCTACGATGACTCGTGTTATGGCCTATTAACTTATTGACTACTGTAATGTACTTATTCCAAGTGTGCTTGGATGAAAGTGTTTGCTGAATGCTGCCAATGTATTTTGTGTTATCTGACTGATGACATTAGGACGTGATCATTGATCACCTGGTTTTGTTGTTGCAGATCTGGGCATGTCCCCACACCTCACAGCCATACTGGCTGGCGGGGGCCAGCTTGTGGCCACTGGGAGCAGCACAGGAGACACTGGCTTCAGTTTCACACAGGACTCATGTAAGTCTCACCCCCGCGCACCACAGATCCACTGCTTTTGAGCTGGTGTTGCAGCCATGTATTGTGTTGCATCAGTCCCACAGCATTGGCTGCAGGTGACCACACATTCCTGTCTGCCAGCTCATGCCTCTAAGGCATGTCATTTCATGTGTAGCAAGAATAATTGCTTTGCTGACACACACCATTTGCAGGTCATTCATTTGAAAAGGTCTGCACAATGTTTTAAAGTTGACTTATTAAGATATCCTATTTTTCACATTAATATGAACAGTGTTCTTGCTATTCTCTTCCCACCCCTCCTCTCCTCTCCTCTCCTCCGCAGGCACAGACGTGATGCTGCTTGATAACTTTTCCACTGATGGCTCCTCCCATCCACAGTACCATGGCAACAGTGCGGGGAAGAGGCGGAGTTCTGTTACTTTTGAAGATCAGGTGGAGCATTCCAAGGGTATCTGTCATTTCCTACCTCGGAAGAGAGTATTAGAGTGGTGCACATTGTTGGGATATATTAATTAAACGTGTATGTAATGTTTATAGTTCAGGTTAAAACTATCACATTAAAGGTATAGTCAGCTAATGCAAGCTAATTGAAAGCTAATACACTTTCTGTCAAATTCACCAAATATCTTCTTGCAATCCGCTATTTTACCAATGTGTGAGTGCTGAAAATATAATATGGCACTTCCACACTGCCCTAGCTCCGCAAATAGGAACACAAACAAAGTGGTGAACACCGCTCACTACAACAATGCCGCTTCGCTTCGCAATGCAATGTGCGTGGGGGCGGAGCTTCTGAGGGCGTTTGCTTTGATTTGAGCTCGAAGTTAGCAAGCGTTCTTGAGAATGACCCTGCCGTTTAAAGCATAATTATTTGTTTGTTTGTTTGCTCCCCTCCTCTCAGCAGAAAGTATACTCCCAGCCACGGTCCAGGTCCATGCGGAGGTACACAAATGTCTGGACAGTTTCGCCTCCTGCCTGGCAAAGGCTATAGAGAGCGACGCCAAGCTCACCCTGTTCGGAGAGGAGGTGGCATTGCCGGGGATGTTACTTTCAGCTAGGGGAGCACCAAGACCCAGATACCTGGATGGACAGAGACTGAGGCTGCAGAGCATAGATGAAGGCATAGTCAAAGACGACCGTGATGAAGACGAGCTAGGTGAAGACAAATTCTAAGCCAAAGTGTACTGGGTTGCCTGTACACGTATTGTGATTTGTATAAGTCAACTTTGCCATGTTGGAAAATTATGTTAGGGATTTCTGGTCACCCATGAACACTTTGAAAACATGGAAGGTAGACAGTACACATATCCAGCTTTAATAGTACGCTGTGTAGTTGAAGTTTCTATACCCATTTGTAGTTCAAACTGAAGTAAAGGGCACATCACTCATTCACACTTTGTTGGTCCGTACAACGAAGAGTGCTTTGCTAGCAATTGTTTATAGTAATCTAATTGGAAGCCTTAACTACTGTCACTTAAACGGTTTGTCAGTTTTTGTTTACTCATGATATATTTATCATACCGTAATTATGTTATTTTTTTATAATGTGCATGAATCTGTGCCTAATTTGTTAATGAGGCACAAATGTAGCAATCATTATTTTAGGTACTTTCTATTTTTATTTGTAGAAACAGGTTATCAGGATAAGTAGAACTAATAGTTCTCAACTTTTTGTGATTATCTCAGATTGGGTTGTTGTACATGGTGATTGCACTTGAACATGCAGTGTACTCAATTGTGACATGGCTCTTCTTTTATTTTTTTATTTCGTTTGAAAGAAGTGTTGTAATCAAGTGTATTTACGATGAAAATAAGATAATGTTATACAACATGTCTAATGTTTTAAGACAAATCTTTTATTTCCTAATTCAGTATATCAAAGCTATGCTGTTTCTGCTTATTTTCATAAAACTGTCAGAACCTTAATTTTAGACATAATTTGATGCTAGTTCTGAATTACAACACTACTATTAAGTACGTGGTAAAAAAAGTGATCTTTCTCAAATTGATACTCTGGTGACTTATACAGGTATTTAAGAAATAAGACGTTAAGTTCAACACAAGTCACTGAACATTGTTATTAGCCACAGTTGGTGCTAAAGTCTTACCTCATTTTATAAAGTATGTTTTTGTATGTGGAACTATTTTGTATGAAAAAGCATCACACAACCATAAAGGAGTTAAGTACTTTTTGATTTCCACTATATTTTGTAGTAAAGCGATGAAAAGAAAAAAAAGTTTATATGATGTTATACAAGTTCTCCACTTAAACTTTCATAATAAATGTACATATTATATTAAGGGTTTTGTCAACAGTTCCCAAAACAATGGCCGTCTGTCTCATGGATTAGAGTTTGGAACATGGCCTTTACTTGCTGTGCAGCAGCGATTTATTCAGCAGATAAATTTTTTTGTCTACAGGGTGCCCACTTGTAGACAAATGTCAAATTCACTGACCCTTTTTTGACTTTGACAAAAAATCTGAAATATCCATTACATATACTGAACAGGCCAGAATGATTTGTGGCCAATCAGCATTTAAACGATAAACACTTTGAGAAGCCAATCATGTTCTGCATAGAAACTTCTCATTTAAACATTCAATAGTTTCAATATTTGTTGAGAAAACCACATCCAGTAATAGCAACTAAAATGTAAACATTCTGCAAGTGAAATTCCCTTATATTTCATGAGTTGTCCCAAACAATTATAGAATTCCTTAATGTCTGGAATATACTTTTTTAAATTCCAGAAATTCCATGACCAGTGGGAACCCTGATAAAAACAACATACGTCTTCACCAAGAATCATGCAAAGATCACACTTTTTTTTTTATTTCTGGAATGAACTCACAAGTTCATCCAATTTAAGAGGTCGTCTACACAGCAATGTTAAATAGAGACACAGCTCAGAGAAGCCATTTCATTTATTTTTCCAAAATTGGCAAGAGTTATTTAATTGACTTAACCAGCTGGGGATATGAAGCACAGCATAACTTCTCTTTGTTTCAACAATAAAATTAAAAGCATACTCAAAGTATGTTTTACTTAAAAGTTCTTGTTTACACGCGTAACTGCCAATGCAGTACATAAACATTTGAGTTTTGTGCTACAAAAACAGAAACGTCACACCTAACACTGATCAAAACTCGCTTTTTCCTGACAAAATAATATTGCACATAGCATTCTTGCACACCAGTTCACTCTCACTCTTATGATATATATTGACTTCTTGCTCTTCCTTTCACACATTCCCTCCCTCCCCGTACAGAAACATCAGTGAGAAAGTCGTCATAAAAAAGGGGAAGGGGCTAGACATTAAACTCAATCTGTCAGGGAAGTATTCTACAGTAGGCTTGTACAAATCGGATGTAGTGCTTGGGAGCAAAAACAAACGAGAGCTTAAATGACAAATCAGATTGCTACCACTAGTCCTCGTTCTCCTGCCCGGACCCTTCAGAGCGATCACCCTCCAGTCGATCTGGAACGAGATAAGCAAATCCTTAACACCACAACACATTTGAATAATAATACATGCTTCCCGATGTCCTGTAAATATTAACCAATGAAAATGTAATGTTTGTGGTAACAAGTTTTGTGCATAGATTTTGCGCACGGAATGCCAACAACTTAAGGTGTTTAGCGTATGTGTGTGTACCTGATCTGATGTGATTGAGGGAGGCTAACATTCGAAGCATGAAAGAGGCTGGGACTGTGATGGTGTTTCTGGTCTCCTCCAGCATTAGCTCATTCCGAGTTATTACCTTGAAAATGGAGAAAAGCGTTTTAGGTGCAGGTATGGCAAAAACAGGCAGAGGAGTTTGTATTTCTGCTTGATTGTTTGGGAACAGAGGAAGGAAAAGAGGGTTTTAAAAGACCCACAGGTCATTAGGTGATATCTTAAAACCTCTTGGGAATTAGCGCCCCCAGGTTTCGGGGCAGAGCGCCGATCACTACACACACGATAAGAGATCATGCTAAAAATAAAGCAACATCATCTGGAGAAGAAGCTCTACAAAAAACTAATAATTTTTGCCTAAACGTAACACAATTCTAACACCAAGCATCTAAACGTGCATATGTTCATAAATAAACAATAACGTGCACAATTCTGCTACTTCATGCTACCCGCACATGCCTCATCATATGAAAGGATCTACAAATTCCAACGATATAACTCTCATCACAATTAGTTGTACAGTTTGGTACATGAGATATTTCAAATGTGCCAAAATGTTTTAACATAGCATAAATAGAGATTCTGCCTATTGTGCTAGGGCTTAAGGTTAAGAGCAGAAGACCAAATAAACAACACATGATGGATGCATCAAAGGCCAGGTTCCACCCGCAGGGTAAACACCTGCAGCATAACTAAAAAAGTAAATATATTTTATAACACGTACACTACTTTGAGATGGAGTTATTTTAGTATACGGGTAGCAGAGGCCACCATGTTAACCATTAGCAATGTTTGCGCAAACACAGCATTGTCCCCAGGAAGACAGTATACGACCATGTTTTGATGCGGCAACCTCTTACTGGACCTTTAAAATGTCGGTTATAAAATAATGCCACCTTTTCTTTGTCATACCTCATCTGCAAGGATTCTGTTGAAGGATGATGCCACCTCCAGGGGAGACCATATCTTGATATCATAGTCTATCCCTGAAGATGCCAAAACTGAAAGACATTTAAAAAGGACTTATGGTACATACGCAACGCAGTGTTGCAAGCTCTATGCTTCGCTCCATAGGAAAGGAATGGAATCCCTGTGAAAAGGTACGCAACTACGCATAAGTATATTAAGGGTGTAAGACTCACTGGGGTCGTAGGGATGTGGCTGTAGGCAGTTGACCACGTGGTTGTCAGCCTCAAGCAGCATGAGATGCTCTCCGGTGTGTCTGTCCCAGATGAAGATATGCCCACAGTCCGACCCACTCATCACAAAGTTGTTGCCCCAGAAACAGGACTCCTTGATCTAAAAATGAAGGAAATTATATCTCTAATGTCAGCCAAATTTGTTGGTTCAGTGTTTGTGTGTATAGTTATATTGTTGCACGCTATGCAGCCAAGTCAAGGTGAATGTGTTGTGTGTAGTTATATTGTTGTACGCTATTGTTGTACGGGTGCGCTGTCAAACAGGTGGCAGCGAAGGTCAGGGACCTCGACGGACCAGACCCGGGCAGCAGAGGCTTGCTCT
>JAODTR010000014.1:301678-309178 GCA_025399935.1 Amblyopsis rosae
TCTGGTCCCCCTTTTTGAAGAGGGGAACCACCACCCCAGTCTGCCACTCCTTTGGCACTGTCCCCGACTTCCACGCGTTGTAAAGAGGCGTGTCATTGTATTATATATTATTATGTTATTATAATTAATTAATAATGGCTCCACCACTCAAAAGAATCAAACGTTTTTTATGAATAATAATCCAGAATGTAAATCTTGTCCAGCGCTGATTGCTCGAATGCAGACAACATTTTCTCCTTGCCCTGCAATATGTTGGGTATGCTTGTTTTCTTTTCCTGGCTACAAAATAAACTTGTTAATACTTTGGTAAAACTTTTCATCCTATTTTACATTACTGTAGGCTATATGTGGCTATAAACCTATCGCCATGACAGGCTTGTTAATCCACCTCCACTGCGTCGAAGATTAGTGAGTGGAGCCGGAAATTAAAGGTAAAGTCAGCTATTGCAAGCTAAATGTAAGATAATAAATGTTTTGTCACATTCAACAAATATCTCCTCGCATTTTGCTATCTTACCATTCTCTGTGCGTGTTAATGATAAATAAATAAATAATAATATGACACTTCTACACAGCCCTGGCTCCGTAAATTGGAACATAAACAAAGTGGCGCTCCGCTCGTATCAACAAATCCGTAGCACTACCTTTTACTTGACAATGCATTTCGACATATGATGCGGCACCCGCGGAGGACCATGGAGCGAAACGGTTTTGATTTAAGATCAAAATTAACAATAATGACTGACCATACCTTTAACGATTGCTCATTAAGGAGAGAGCACTATGCAAGCAGTCTCTAGAGTAAACTAAGATTTAAAGACAACCTATTCTGTATTTTTTCAAATCAATTTACACCACATACAAATAATATTCATACTTAAATAATCATTTTGATAATATTTTCAATATTTTCTTAGCAAGGGTTTTGTGTGAAAGTAATGAAATGCCTGTCTCAAATAAAGGCTGGTTACATTAATTGGTTGAGAAAATAGAAGCCAGAGCTATTATTGCAGTTTTACGGTAATTACTGAGTCTCACTAGTGGTTAAACAAATGTCATTACTCAAGGACTATTACATCAAATATGAAATAAAGTATTGAAATAAAAAATAATGGACTTAAGTACACATTCTCACAAGATGTGAGAATAGCAAAGCTAGTGAGTGTAATATAAGCAAGTATATAAGTAATATAGAGAGAAGATTGATTATGAGGGACAGGAATGAAGTAGGTTATCAGGGTCACTCTGTGGAGTACCATGCTAACGTTGTGCTGATTGCGTTTGACTCTCTCCATGTCTGGGGTGCTGGCCACAGCAGTGCCTCCTCCCAAATCTTCTTTGTAGTGAATCTTTATTAATATGGTATAGAGTATCATAATTAGATATATGCAATAATTAACCTGGATCCACCTGCACTAAATCAAGTAAAAAAGCTTGATTTAGTTTATAATTAATAATTTACAGTGAAGACATACACAACACAGTAAACAAAATCTTTGTCAGCACACAAGCTCTGTGCTAAACAACATGTTATTTGTTACGCAAAATTCAAGAGTTGGCTGTGGTTAGTAATGCATATAACCATTTCTTCCAGATTCATCCATTGCATCAGGAGTGAGAGAAGGTGACAAACAACAAAAACTATCAAATCTGTTATTGTAAAAAAGGTTATGAAACCAGGAGAAAGATACTAATTGCTTAGGTACTGAGCTAATATTCTTCATATTCTCTTTAACATGAATCATTTCAGGAGTGTCTTTTATAGTTGACACTTTGCCTTTTATGATTTTAAGGTTTGCTTGTAATTAAAATGTTTAACAGTGACATAAGTACAAAAATGTCACAAAATACTATAAACATATAAAAAGTGTCCCTTGTGTACAGCTTGGAACTACTGAATAATCTTATCTTACCTTCTTAAGTAATACACCACATATTGAGCCCCTCAAAGGTCACTAAGTGAAAACACTTGTAAACACTGTACATGAAACCACTGCTTAGTGGGAACGGATATAACCCATACCTGCCAACACTCCCGATATTCGTGGGAGACTGGTATATTCATTTTCTGTGTGGGATATGTGTCGTGGAACCTGACAACCAATCACAAGGGCACACAACCCTGTGACTGACGTATGTATTTTCCCCAACCCCAACGCGATAATAGCACCGCTGCGCTCTGAAACCCATTAGTTTGCGCTGTGCCGAGCAAAGTAGACACTCACGGTGCAACCAGCTTGTGCTGCACTGCATGTTTCCAACGTTTATCTTATCTAAATAAGGTCTAAATTGTCACAATGTTGTACGCATCCTCCCCCCTCTGCAACACACTCAAATCTCTCTCACAATGTTTGCGCTTACTGTATGTGATGTAGGCTACACTTTATTGTACACTTATGTAGGCTATTTTATTCTTAGTTATGCATTTAAGACTAAAATGTAATTTACTTTCACATAATTGTATTTAGGGTTAAATGGGGTGCGGGCTTTGAGGGTAAGCCATTTGCAGATAGCCTGGAAAATTCCCTTTTTTTCACAAACAAATGTTGGCAGGTATGATCTAACCATGCTAAAATGTGAGATGTTCACAAATTTGTGGAAAATATATTAGACCTAATTTATTTGACCATTGTGGGTCTTGGATATACAGTTCATCAACCATAACTGTTTCTTGTTAAACAAGACCAACAGCCTTTGAACCCTTAGACCATGATTTCTAGGAATACCAAGATGTTGGCACTAAAATAGGGTATACATAATATAGTAGATGGGAATGAATGTATCTAACCTGCTGTTTATGTTGTTGCTATTGGGAATGCTGGGAGTGAGAGTACATCTAGCCACTTCCAAAACAGAGGCCTACTCTTGGCCTAGTCTGCACTTACAGCAATAGCATGCTATCATTCTCATCAATTACAGGTACTTACAGTGCTGAAATTCTTCTGGTTTTCCCTAACTCTCTGCATTTCAGGTGTGTCCAGTACAGGTACATAGTGAGACATGGTCTTCTCAGCCTCTTCCTTGTACTTTTTCTGGAAATAAATTAATAAAGACATATCATTTGGTATAAATAGATTCTACATTTGAATTCAAATGGAATAATAGCAGAAGGTAGTGGAATAAACCACACCTATAGGTTATGTATTATAAAACCCAACAGACAAAAGTCTGTATTTAGCTACACTTTACAGTCAAGGAGCATCTGTCCACACATTTGAATAGAAATCAATGCAAAACATACATGCAGGAAAAACAGAAACACAAACAAAACCGCCTTGGAAAAAGAACTGAAGGGGTGTTAAAACTCAAGATACAGTAGCTCAGATATTCTCTCTCTACTGAAATAAGGCCCATGCATTTACCTGGCTGATGATGTTCCTCATCTGCTGGGCATGGATAATGTCTGGCGTGTCAATGACTGAAGTATAGCTGGCCCTGTCCATCTCGGCAGTATGCTTGTACTTAGTCTGCAGAACAAAAAAACAGCAGTGTTCCAACATGCTTGCCTGTGTCTTCTGCCTCATTTTGACATAAACATTATCTTATCTCTACGCAAAGTTTATACTTGACGTAAGTGATTTTCCAGCTCCTTATTACAGTTTGGGATGCATATGTCAGTAGCGTTATCAACAATATACATTTAGCTATTAAAAGTGTGATTAACTAATTATCTTGTTTTTGTTAAAAAAAATTATACAATGAGGTCAGAGGAGAACTCTCAGATCCTGAGCTTGCAACACACCCTTTGTGACTGCAGCAGCTCCCAGGACTAGGTGGAGAGATTATATCTCCACACTGGCCTGGGAACGCCTCAGGATCCCCCAGTCAGAGCTGGTTAATACATCTCGGGAAAGAGAAGTTTGGGGTCCCCTGCTGGAGCTGCTGTCCCCGCGACCCGACTATGGATAAGTGGATGAGGATGGATGAATGGATGCAGACAACAGTTTAACATTTGTGTTTTTGTGGTGACACTGAAGGTCCAGTGTTGAGGGTCATTATTTGCCACTGCATTTACAGTAGTTGGTATACCGATTATCTTATTGGTTAAACCAATCATTTTACTTTATTTCTGTGTTGAATGGATAAAAATAGTGCCCATGCAGCACATCACGGTTCTGTCAAGGCGATTTCTTAACTGGTATGGTGGACAATGCAGGTACTGCAGACAAAAATACCCACCGGTACGATGCCTAATAAGACCATTTCCCATTGTTGGCAATATAAAAACATTTGCCTTTTACAGTTAATGATTATAAACGTTTTTATGTTATGCAAAAAACGATTTGTTATATTATGAAATCTTCTAACATGAGTGAAATTATGTTCCCCCAATCCTTTCAAAAACTAAAGGATTTTTTACTAACCTAGTAGGGACATCTTATTACATCAATTACTAAGATTTTCTTAAAGCTGTCATTTCATCATTGGCCATGTTGAGCTTTCCCATGGCAGATAGATAGCTGCATTCAGTTGAGTGGCAAAAGCATGGGGACAAACCTGACTGAGGATATCCGTAGCATTCTTGGCCCTCATGAAGTCTGGTGTGTCTGTAGCCAAGGCCAACATGCCCTTGCCCTTGATCTCTTGTTCCAATGACTTCTTGTACTCCCTCTGCAAATGTAACATGTTAAATTATATCATGTGGAATTACAGTAGATATGAAACCAAACGATGGGAATATTCAGAGAAAACAAAGCCAAGTAACACTGAGGAGGGCTGCAAAAGCAAGATGGAAAATAACGTTAGAAAAGATCGGAGGTCATAACAGAAACTTGACATAAGCGTGTGTGTGTTTACAGTAACTGAAAGATAATACGGCATTAGTTAATAGATTCAGTGTGTGAGGCTAGAATAATATAAATAGTTTGAGAGATCAGTGACCAAAGTTAAAACATTTATAATGTCATCATGATATTGTAGTATCACACCAACAAAAATCCTTTTACATGCAACTGAAATGCAGAGATGGTGCTGAGATGATGTGATTGATAGAAGCCACTTCCACGGCAAGGTAAAGTCACTACCATCCCTTTGCAAACAATCCTACCTCACTCAGGATTTGAGTGGCATTCCTTGCTCTCAAAAGCTCCGGAGTTTCTTCCGGTGCAGTTAGCCCTTTACCCTTCACCCCTTCCTCTAGATCCTTCCTGTATTCTCTCTACATGGATGAAGAAAAGACAGACAGCACACATGCAGGCCAGGCAAAGACATACAGACATTCAGTCTTGTTTTCTCCCTTTAAGCGGAAAATCACCAAGCCTCCCAAAAGCTTTTTCAAGCTAGGAATAACAGTTTTGAATTGACCACATTCAGTCATTTACACACTGCAGGAACAGTACCCTCTAAAGGTTTAACACATATTGCCATCAAGATCCTAAATTAAACTGGAGACGGTGGATTGTTAGCGCCGCCAAACACTGGGCAGGTGTTATCACATTACATATGCTGATAATGCCCTCTAATATAATGTTTCCAACAACTATCGACATACTGTGGCAAAATGGTTAAATTATTCAGATGGTTTAAAGTTTAAAGCAAGCCCTCTACACAACCGCAACACAATAGTCAGTTCCGACCAAGTAATTTGATTCCATGAGCAGCACTGGGATTTTTACTATGCATAATGCATCACTCCACTTTACGAACTTTCTAATAATCATTACTTACATTAACAATCAAATCATTACCTATCTAATAAAATAAGAAAAAACTGCACCACGAAGATTAACACGTTGTCACAAATACCTTTTGAGTTAAATCACAAATTTTTGTCATGAGAGGGTGAAGGGGACTGGATTGCTTTATCAACAAAACTCAATTGGTTCATATGTATGTATGAATGTATATGATGGAGCCACGTACCTTCTGATCAAGCTGTTAGTGACTGTTAACAGACTATTACTTCACTGGCTGCATAATAAATGGAAACTGTAAACATGATGCGAAGTAGCTGGCCTGCAGTAACTGCAAAAACTTGTGTTCAACCTGTAGAGGGTTCGTGTGGCTTGATTTTTGTATTTTGTTTTTTTAATGGCCAGGTTTTGAACAATTCTAAAAGTACTATGAATGACAAAAGTAAGAATTAAGCATTTAATTATATTTCCATTCATTTTCAGATATGAAACTAAGAAACATTGGTAATTTTGGCAGGTAATATAAGAAGCATATTTAAATATAGTATTGCAACAAAAATAAATAACATCACAACAGACAAATAACAATTGCATGCAATTTAGGTTGTCTAGGTGGAGGGTTTATATAAACTGGATGGTGACAGTTGTTAACATGTACTTTTACAGATAAATAGAAATACAACACAATAAACTAATGTAATTTATATTAAACAAACCAATTACCCCAAAAAACAATGGTTCTTAGAAATAGGTGGCAAATTATGTTGTGAGCAAAGAAACATGGGGGTCCCATTACCCAAGTCGATAATCACTACACACTTAGAAAACATAATTAAAGATACATTCCTCAATATCATATATTATTTTAAAACATTACATCCATGAACGTCGGTATGACTGTACAGGAAGGGCTCGAAAGTGACTTAAGGCTCGGCCGGGCATACTACCAAATGCATGGCCTCGCACATTGCAGCGCTCGGGCTGTTCCAAGTTTACTTGGCGGACGAGTCAGTTATTTCTGTATACAAAAAACTTGCTTTGGAATTAGCTAAATGTATAACTATGAATTTATGTGCACACATTATTTCCCGTGAATAATATTGGTGTAACATATTATATTTATAGTATATAATATTTGCTGTAAATAAATATGTTATATACCTAGAACACAGCTTACAGTTGTAGCTGCCATCTGTAGTGGGCTACAGCCTGTCACGCATGTGCAGTCTGCGTGGACAGAAAATGTTCAAAGTGACAAAATATGCCCAGTCGGTGAAAAGTATGCCTGGGCTTTTAGAACTCGACATTTTAATCCCAAATAAAAATGTTTGAATGCAGATTTGGTTTCAACCACAAGTGGAATTTAGACATACATTGTTGAATGTACCTTTAATAGACGTAGAATATGCAAGCTAACCTGAACCTAATGTTGAACTTGAAGAAGTTATTTAAGGGGCCTAGCATGATGCAACATGGATGGATTAATAGGAGAAAATGGTTTGGTAAGGGGGTACAAATCTTCCTTTAATTACCTCACTGGCTATTTTGGTGGCATGTCTTAAATGTACCATGACAGGGGTAACCTCCCAGCTTGAGAGATTCGTGCCCCTCATGCACTCCTCAAAGTCCTTCTTATACTCTTTCTGGATGCCGCAAAGACACGGGGACAGACAAGGTTTAGATAAGCACATGCAAGTAGCCCTGCTTCAAAATGCATTTACCTCAGACCTTTCCAATGACAAACCAAACAGAGGCATTCAGTGTGTGGCTGAATTTGTGTGTGTGTGTAAACTACCTAGCATTTTTTATACAATCTATAGATAAACTGCACAAGATGGCATCACTCCAAGTCTGTCTGCGCTGAAAT
>JAODTR010000014.1:311678-322626 GCA_025399935.1 Amblyopsis rosae
TGTTAAAGGACAGTAAGTGATTTATATATGGAATTGTAGGCTGTTGAAGGACAGTCAATTTAATAAGGCTAATAACTTGCATTGGAGCAGGATAAATACTCTGCTGACTCTCTACGCTTTTATATCTTTGTTGCGTTACGGGAAGGGTATATGCAAATTGGGTCTATGTATATAGTCCCCCGTTTATGGCCCTCCCAAAAAATCATGAACAGAGAAATTATGAAATACAGTCTAACTCTACAATACAATCTTACATAGTTAACAGTGTTCTCACATGTTTAAAGGAATGGATTTCTAAAATATATAAAATATCTCCAAATAAATCTCTGTATTTGCATTACACAATCTTTAACTGATGGTCTTATCTTGAGTCAATCAATTAAATGTAGTGCACATTTTTGGCTACTTTATTAATGCGCTGTCTAAGAGTGGCAGCGATTTGTCAACATAAATTTTCAGGCTGTTTTATTATATTTATGTATATTTTACTTGCCATTAACACCCACAGACGACTAGCGACCATGCCTCATACTAGGCTATATTCACCGTATAGTCCTATATGGTGAACACATACCGACTATTTATCAGACATTAGTCTAATAAGAATTTATCCTAGACTAACAATATTTGTAGATATTTAAATGTTTCTTTTAGCAGATGTGCAATATGTCTGGAATTTTCATGCATACGCTGCATTAAGCTGGCAGCATGTAGGCAATTTACAGCTTATTCAAAATATACAAGAGTGCCAAAAATCAAGATCATTAGTCTGTAAACTTTATCCAATACACAAACAGTTTCATAAGCATAACTTGTGTGTAGATAATACTAATATTATTGTAATAGATATGCTTAATGTTTTGCTATTCCTTGAACTATGTTCACTCTCTACATGAGTGAGTTCCTGGTTGTTCTGTCTCACTACGTTTAGCCTGCACTCATTCATTGCGAGTAGGTTACCCGATCAATCTTCGCAAAATGAAAACAAACAGTAGCCTTAGAGAAAATAGCCTAGGCCTAATATTGTGTGTTGCACCAACGGACCGTTTCTCTGTCTGCCCTGCTAGGATTGCATGAATGAAATTATGAAAAAGCCTATAACGTCACAGCGGCTCACGCTTGTATGCGAGCTGGCTCACTTTGGCCCCACTCCAGAGGAGGCCCATCTTGGGTGTGGCTCGGTACTACTTGGCGTGCTTAAACTGGTAATAGAAACGCAACTCAACGCGGCCAAATGTGTCAGTTGAAAAGCTCCAATAGTGACCATCCACCTCAACATAGAGGTAGTTCAGTAAATATATGCAGACAGGCCAGTCACTAGGGGAAAGCAAAGGCAGTTGCCCCCCACTCTCACCCCAAACACCAAACTACCCCTGTACTAATGACAACTATAAAGCATGATCTAAACTAAAGACAAGATAGGGATGAAATCACAGATTCTAAGACTGGATGAAGCAAGGATGTAGTATAGCGATGAACTTCAGGTGATGTTAGGAGGTGATGTAAGGACACATCCCTCCAGGAACTGTCACTTACATTGCTCTGCAGTTCAGAGGCCTCTTTGTGATGGACCTGCTGTGGTGTGTCAGCAATCATGTGGTAGTGACCTTTACTCTCCTCAAACCTCTTCTTATACTGGTACTACGCAGGAATGTTCAGTCAAGTATCAAACAGGGTATGAAAGGAAAATGTGTCTTACTGCCATCCATTTAATAATACAGTATAATGCTAAATCTAAATACATATATATGTTATTGAACGAATGCACACAAAAAAGTAGAGGTTGTACAGTATGTACAGGAGGTTAAAGGTACAGTATGTACAGAAGGTTAAAGGTAGAGGTTGTACAGTATGTACAAGAGGTTAAAGGTATTGTATGTACAGTATGTACAGAAGGTTAAAGGTAGAGGTTGTACAGTATGTACAGGATGTTAAAGGTACAGTATGTACAGTATGTACAGAAGGTTAAAGGTAAATGTTGTACAGTATGTACAGGAGGTTAAAGATACAGTATGTACAGTATGTACAGAAGGTTAAAGGTAGAGGTTTTACAGTATGTACAGGAGGTTAAAGGTACAGTATGTACAGAAGGTTAAATGTAGAGGTTGTACAGTATGTACAGAAGGTTAAAGGTAAATGTTGTACAGTATGTACAGGAGGTTAAAGGTACAGTATGTACAGTATGTACAGGAGGTTAAAGGTAGATGTTGTACAGTATGTACAGGAGGTTAAAGATACAATATGTACAGTATGTATAGAAGGTTAAAGGTAAGGTTTTACAGTATGTACAGGAGGTTAAAGGTACAGAATGTACAGTATGTACAGAAGGTTAAAGGTAAATGTTTTACAGTATGTACAGGAGGTTAAAGGTAGAGGTTTTACAGTATGTACAGGAGGTTAAAGGTACAGTATGTACAGAAGGTTAAATGTAGATGTTTTACAGTATGTACAGGAGGTTAAAGGTAGATGTTGTACAGTATGTACAGAAGGTTAAATGTAGATGTTTTACAGTATGTACATGAGGTTAAAGGTTGTACAGTATGTGTGAGATCGGCATGGGTCACTACCAGATAAGGTGACAAAGTAGCGGATGAGGTGCAATTACCAAAGCTTAGTATGCAAATATTAAATGGTTCAAGAAGCTAAGGACATCTTACATCACTAGACAGTTTGCTGGTGCTGAGGTTGTGCTGCATCGACAGGGACTCTGCCATGTCCGTGACAGGTTTGTGGATCTTCTTCAAGTCACCTTTATACTTTACCTAGATAGTGCAAATAGAAGCACAGTAAAAGTCCACCAAGCTTAAACGGACACTACATTGATTTTACACGTGAACTTTCTTAAATTTGTGAAGCACAAAACTGTGAGATGTGCTGTACAAATATAGTTGCCTTGCCTTAATATTGGGAGTGTCTTTCAGATAAACTAAACAATTATTCTGGGACTATATACTGTATATTATACATACTGACTCATTGTGAGTGTACCTACCTCACTAGCCAGTGCACTGGCATCTTTCAAAGTCTGGTAGATCTTGCTGTCCTTAAGGTCATACTGTGACTTCTTTCCTTTCATCTCTTTGTCAAACTTCTCCTTGTACTTTACCTAATGAGATGGAATAAATTAAAGTAGATATTATTACAAAATACCTAACGAAGCCTATATTTCGATTGTTTAGTATCATGTGGACCTCGAAATTAGGCTGTGATGTCCCTATCACAGCAATGACATGGGTCAAACTTATCTACAATATACAAACTATGGGTGTAACGGTTCTCCAAATCCATGGTTCGGTTCATACCTTGGCTTCGTTATTTTTTTGTTGGGAATTTTGTTCTGGCGTATATTTTGGTGTATATATATGACTTTCTGCCACTAGATTTTACACTAAGCGCACCAGCATCTCAAATTAACAACATATGGTGCAAAACAAATGCTCTGTGTACCACACGCACTAATATGTCACCAGCCCGGCTATGTGAACAAATAACAGAGGAACACAGATTACAACACACACAAAGAAAGTGTCATTGAGATGTCATTCTCTGGACAGGATGTAATTACTCCACTATATCTTTACATAGAAAATCGTGTTTGCTGCTATATTCACATTTAAAATATCATATAGACACATTTACAGTAAATCACAGACAAAGAGGAAAATACTTTTAGCTTTAAAGATACTGAAAAGAACACCAGAACCGGGACACAAGACCGTGGACATTTGTATCAGTCTCGGATTTAGAACAGTTACACCCCTACTACAATATTAAATAGTACATACATGTATAGTATAACAGTAGTAGCTGCAGATACAAAATAGGTGGGAAATATAATAGAATATAATTGGATTGTAATTCCATGTCTGAAGGAATTATACTATAATTATTAAATAAGTACTTAATATATGTATAATCAATATCACATGTTAGGCAGAGCTATCTATAATTACATATTATTTACAATGCAGAGGTTAAAGTTATACTTCTCCCTCTATTTAAATCTAATGTGTGTATTGTAGATGATTGCTGGATATGCACAAACCTTTTAGGTACAAAGACAGTGGATTTATTTCACACCATACTTTATTGTGAGATGGTTTAAAGGCACACTCCTTTATTGTACTATATCTCTCCTTGAACCCCAAATTTATGCCGCAGCTCACCGACTATCTTTTGAAACACTACTGCCTACAAGAATGTGGCCAGTTGTAAGGGGAGGGTAGAGATGAGTGTCAGCCAATCCTCATTCAGGAGTTTAAAACTAAAACATTTACAAAATGCTGGTTAATTTACAGAAACGAGTCTAGGAGTGTTCCTTATAAAACAATCACAGAGAGAGACAATGACTGAGTGATTCAAGATATTTTGGAGCCGCCTGTGCATGTAAAAAACAATGGACAATGGAAAATATTATATAGAGCGATGCATTACATACACATAGCCACTAATGCAGCTATTATAATGCTTCTATATGCTTGGCAAAATCACACCAGTAGTCAGGAGAATGAAGCTGCACACGCACAAGCAGGCAGCAGCTTCTTGAATGATTCTTTCTGAAGGAAAAGCTTAAATATCAAAATTACTATCAAAAATCAACCAGTCAGTACAGAAGACAGGACAGAGAGACAACAAGACATATAGTAGCAGTCCACTGTTGCCACAGACTTGGGCATTAGCCTCCTTACATTACTAGTCAGGGAACTCATTTTCTTTATGTGGCGCATCTGTGGGGTATCATAGGAAACAGCTCCATGGAGGGAGGGCTTGGCCTCCACCTACAAGTTCAGTAAGATGGAGGGATGAAAATACACACAGCAGGACAAAGGAGTAGGTTGTAAGAAGGTGTAAGAAGGTACAGAGAGATTGGATTAAAAGGATCCTCAACATTACAACATGGATTGTGCACAATAGCAGGGAAGCATTAAAAACAGCTGCTAGCTCTAATGGTTTGTTATCAAGCATCTACTACAGCGATGATGAAGTGATGAAGATTATCTGACAGTAACTGGTCAACTGGAGTTCAAATCACTCTGCTTCATCGCAGCTGTGAAAAAAAGTACAGAATCCCTAATAATATTCAGTGCCATAAAGTATTTGCCCATTCCTGATTTCTTCAATATGTGCATATTAGTTACACTGTATGTTTTCAGATCTCCATACAAAATACAAGACAAAGAACCCAAGGAAACAGTTATCCAAATGGGTTCAAAAGTAATTACCCCTCTGAATTTAACAACGGTTTACACTGCCAAATGCTTATTATAGTATAAACATAAAAGTTTACTATATTACAATTATAGGAATAGCATTGAACTACTCATTTAAGGTCTTGATGGCAACTGAGTTTTGTATCACTGTCCAGTTGCATTTACATTTACAGAATTAAGCAAATGGTTTTATCCGATATGCCGTACAATTAGTACATATGTCAATAGATGTCAATTGTAAGCAAGCAAAAGTTTTAGCATCAAATTTCCTGCATTCTGGTGATTTTTTTATTTTATTTTATGCATCAATTAATGGTGGAAATGTCTTTATCTGACTTTTTTAGCTCATATGCTCATGGTCAAAATGTTCTGCACATTCACTGACGTCGTTCACCACAGAGGCAAATCCAGCAAGAATTCAAATAAGAGAGCCCCAACCCTCAAGCTAGCACCTGAACTCACACTGCAAAACAGGTATGATCCACTGACTCGGCATGAAATGTATGTAAATGATCTTAGGGAAGCTAACCACACTAGCTCTAGGGCTAACTACAGTCCAAGAGATGGCCCTAAAACCACTTATAGGACAAGGGAAAGAAGAAACTTTGTCAACTCCACATCTGATAATACAGACACTATCTTGATTGGGGATGACATAGCCAAGCATATCAGAATGACAAAAACTGAAAATCTAACCCTGCACATCGATCAAAGAGCTAAAAGAATCGCTTCCAGTGATCCTCTCCACACAGGAAGTTGTTGGCAGTTCACATATTCAGACCTCCACGGCACCTCATTCCGTACACGGTTACCAAGTTTGGTGACAATCAGACAAGCGGTTGCTAAGAAACTCACTATCCTGGTTGGTGAATTTACCGCCATTTTTGATGGACTACAATGGGATTACCAACGGGATTACATACCGCCAATTACCATACCGCCATTCACATTGGGAGATGGTTTCAGATCCAAGTTTCATGACTGTCAAGCATTTTTAAAGGCTTTAATTGATAGCTTGAATTTGATTGGCCCATGGCGGTAGCATGGTATGGAATACCGACTACCTATTTATTGGAGTACAAGAACCTATCACCAAGTTTGGTTAAAATATCTGCTTGCGTTGAGGAGTAATGAGCCTTACAAGTGGCATTTTGGTATAGCGCCCCCCTATGGCCGATTAGTTCCAAACACGGCAGGACTCCTCTGGTCCTCCGTCCAAACATGCGTACCAAGTTTAGTGTCAATCGGACAAACAGTATTTGAGATTCGACCTCAAGTCCCAAATGGCGGCATCGGCGTAATTTTTGGTCAACTTTAGTAGGCAAACAATTATGTGAATCAAATTTTTTTTTAGCATGTTTTGTCAATCTTGGTCTGAAGATCATATATGGCAGGTTTCGATAAGATCGGACAAAATTTGCGACAGAAGATACATTTGAGTTTTTTCACAAAATCCAAAATGGCGGAAAATCTAATTAGGCACAAATTAAAACAGCCTCTAGGAAAGTTGTTCAGCATGTAAACATGCATCATCTGACACTGGTTTCATCCAATCACAGTCTGAGTTATAAGTGTTTGAAAATTGCGACTTTGACCCGATGGTGGCACTAGAGGCATGGATCTATAGACACCAAAATTTGCTTTTGTGAGTTTGGCATAGCCCTCTATGGATGTGCCAAGTAAAAAAAAAAGTTAGCCAGTAGAAGTCTGCAAACTTGCAAAAATAAATAATAATAATAATAAAAAAATGAACAATTACAATAGGGTTCCAGCAGCTTTGCTGCTTGGACCCCTAATAATAAACAAACTAACAATTACAATAGGGTTCCAGCAGCTTCGCTGCTTGGACCCCTAATAAAAAAACTAACAATTACAATAGGGTTCCAGCAGCTTTGCTGCTTGGACCCCTAACTACTACTTAACTTAGAATGTTGTTGATTTACGTAACCTCAGCATCGCTCGTTGACACTCACAGGTGAGTATACCAAAAAGTGATCCCCTGCAGAAACATATAGCCGCCCTTGGGAGCACAAGGTACAGCTGCTTTTATCTGGATCAACAAGCATGTTATATCGTGCAAAAACCTTAGCCTTTATGTCTTTGATAATAGCAAAGTTAGCCTATGTATCTGTTTAACTTAAAACCTTTATACTTTGTTTAAAAGCGGCTGCATGGGCCAACTGTCACATTGACGAACAGTGAGACTCAGTGCCGAAAAGTTGAGAATATTTTGTATGTGCGTCTAAAAAAAACACAAAGCGCAGCGCCATAAAAAAGTTTCTAGCGACGCGTCTTGGTGTGATCGGGCCCATATATGGATATCTGTTTAAAGATAAGCTAAACTCTAACTCCATTCTCACATCTCAAGTAGAAAATCTGACTGTGAACAATAACCAGTGGATGGAAGAGGAAGTCTTGGATTGGATGGTCTTCAATTGGGTTCTTTGCTAAAGCACCTGGGAAGAGGCTTGGGTCTTGCAATTTCAAATCTATTCTGGTTTTCCCCAGTCTCTTTCTAATTGTTGAAACATGATCAATGACCTTACCTGAGGATAGAAACGTCTGCAGTAGTTATCCTGAGTTTTTTTTGTCACTTGCTGTGTCAGGAGTTTCTGCAATCTGGAGGAATTTTGGTAGGGCCAGTCACTCCTCGGAAGATTGACCACTGTTCCAAGTTTCCCAGGTTTTCCATTTTGGCTCTCGTTGTGGTTGGCTGGAGTCTAATAGCCTTGGAAGTAGCTTTGCTTTTAGTAAGGTTCTATATACTGTAAGGCATGTTTAGATTCAACATGGCTAGCTGTACTGTAGCCTGGGTGTGTTTTATCCAATTACAACTTCTATTTGGTAATTGGGGTTAATTGACAAACAGTGTCGGTGTGCATTTCTTATATATATATATATCTAAAATCATCATTTAAAAACTGCATTTTTCGTTTATGTTGGTTCCCTATTTGTGTTACTACATTTTGTATGGAGATATGAAACCATTAAAATGCCTTGCAAAGCACTGTACAGTGCAATAAGAGGATTTATTAATGGAAAGATACCAGAAAAATATATAAATGGGTGTACCTGGCTCGTTAACTTCGACACCTCAGTAGCCAGCATAATGTCTGGACGATGGAGCAGGGAGCCACCACGGCTGGCCTCCTGCCGCGCCTTCTCACGATAGCCCACCTAACAGAAACACCAGTTAGTGCTTGCTGGATGTGTAAGGGCGGTGTAAGGGCGGTGTAAGGGCGGTGTAAGGGCGCTTTCACACCTGAAAGCCCGGACCTAGGTCTGGAAGTTTATTGTTTTGGATACATTTGATTCTATTAGGTTTGGTTTTACTCTGCAATTTTGCAAGCTCACTAGACCTTTTGCCCGTGTGCTACCGTGACTCATTTTTACATATCGACCTACATCAACCTCCTGTATTTGGTCCTAAAGTCCGAACTATCCAGAAAATGTTTTCACACTGAAAACAAACCAGTGCTTCAGTTTTATCCGGACCTAGACATCCAAATTTTGGTCCTATGGGTGACACACCTACCTTGTTTGATCCGGACAATCAGACTTTTCAGTTTGGTACGAACCAAAATAGCAAGTGTGAAAAGTGCCTCGGACTCCTGTCTGGACCAAAGGACAAAAGTTGGTCCCACCAAAAGAGGTAGTCTCGGTATGGAGGTAGGACGGTAAGTAAAACATTTGCCCTGGTAGCAGGAAGAGGAGGAAACTAAGTATTTCATTGTAAATTGGTCTGACAAACAAATAAAAAGTAAACTGCTGGCGATGATATATACCGTATTTTCCGGCATATAAGACGACCCCCAACTTTTCCAGTTAAAATAGAGTTTGGGATATACTCGTTTTTCCATACCCCGGGCGTCCCGGATGCCTGCAGCTTGCTCCACCCTTCACTTACAACTTCCAGGTGTAAGTCGTCTTATACGCCGGAAAATACAGTATTTTGCGGACGTTAATTTTGCGAATTCAAACAAGTCGAACACTTCTCAAGTAGGCCTATATAGCTTACACTCGGTAGTAATGTCATAATAGTATTATAGTGGCAACTAAATTAATAGCCATAGCGTTAATTCATTCTTCTTTCGTTGCATTCGTAAAATGCATAGTGTACTGAACGTTCTGAAGTTGAACGTTCAGATAACGTTTTCGCTGAACGACACATCTCAACATTTATTTGTAACATTCTTAAACTACTTAGCTGCATTTAATGGGTGTGTTGCTAGATGACATGTAGGAAGTGTAGCCGCAAATTTGCCTGGGTGTTTTATAAGTAGTCCAATGTATTTGTGAGCAGGCTATTTGTCATCATCATTATCACTATTTGGTACCAGTACCAAATGTCGCTTTCAATCAATATCAAATATATGTAGATGTAAGTGATGACGACAGTTTTAGTGTGCTTGCAAAATTGCAGTGTTGCATTGCATTGTTGGATGGAAACCAAGCATAATTAGATAAAAAACATAAACAAACCTTGGTCCGGATTTGCACGTGTAAAAATACCCTAAACCTTGATGCAAAAATATATCAGTTTTGCTTCATTAAAGCTGTTCCATTTGGTTTTGGTGAAAACATTTACATAATAATAAGACAGAAATTATACTTCAAATCCAATAACCCGCTTTGTCATACAAGATGGATCAAAGCAGTTTTTCTGTGTATTTGAAAAACAATCTGATGTCTTTGTTTTTTATTGTAATTTTTATTTAATTGTTACCTGTGAGTTGTTTTGGTGCTTTGCAATATTTCACTACATAATACATTTAATTTATTTTTTTTTGTATATATTTAATTTGTTATAAACAAATGAAAATGTCTTCATAGGCTAGACAGATATCAACAGACAAAATGTCCATGGCTACCTCGCTGATGTGCTTAGCAGCCTGGGTGGCCTTCCTGATGTCTGGGCGGTCCGCTACAGAGGTATAGCTCAGGTTGTCCTTGGCATCCCTCTTGTAGGCATGCTGCATGGTTGGCAAGGAGCAAAGATAGCATTAACATTAGAACTGTGATGACTTGACACATGATTAAATGTTGAGTTTCAACGTTGTTAATTCTTCAATCAATGCCTAAAGTATGCCTTTGTTTATGTAGTTGTGTGACTTTCCATATTTTGTGTTGATAGAATTTCAATAGTGCAGTTGTAAACATAAATGTGTTTTTTTCATAGGTTTTTCACATCCAAGACCACTTTTTATTGTAACATTTTATATAATTGAACATGCTACATTAAATTCAGATACTCTGAATGGCCGAATTAGTGGAAACAGGGAAGTGCACAATCACAGAAAATGTTACTTTAATAAGCAGCTCAACTGATCACAGATCATTTGTACTGAGTTGAACAAACTAAACAATGAGCAGACGAAGCAAGATGAATGCCCAAGATTTTGTGGGCTTTGTCAGGAGGATAGCAGAAAATAAAACACGGAAAAAATAATGTATGTGAATAATCATAACTGTCTTACATTGCTTTGATCCTTGGTCACTTCCATGGCATGTTGAACATCAGGTGGTACCATCATCTTGTTGTACTTGGACTTGCCCTTGTCCTTTTCAAATTTCTCTTTGTAAAGTTTCTGTGAAAGACCAGAGCACCGTTAGAGCTGTTCGCATAAATATAGCCTATAAATATGACCTGTAAGCAGTAGTACTACTATATACACTCACCTAAAGGATTATTAGGAACACCATACTAATACTGTGTTTGACCCCCTTTCGCCTTCAGA
>JAODTR010000014.1:334983-356366 GCA_025399935.1 Amblyopsis rosae
GACGCTGTCTCATTCGCAGGCAGTATTTTTCTAGAGGGGCTAATTTCATATGGCATGTAGATTCTTATGACAAGCTCTGTTTGTATACAGTGCATATGAAAAGTATGGACTGAACAGGCTAATCAAAGAGAGGCAAAACACAGGAGCAGAGGTATCTGAGCCTCACTAGGGAGCATCATATAGTTTTAGAGCTTCATCCTGCAGCACATTGCCGTCTTGGCTTCTATCCGACTCATTAGGTTTGACAGGAAGGCTCGTCCTTTTGGTTGTGTCTGCGTGCAAACACTGCATACGGCAGAGATGTATGTATTCAACCATGTTAAACATCTGGCTCTTAACGCTGTGAATAGAGGTTGTACACGAGAGAATACCCCAGCACTGTTATGCTATAGGAGTCTGCTACAGACCAACACACGCTGAGGTTATGGGACATGCTAGTACTGTGCAGAAGAATATAAGATTAAAATATGATAACAATATGTGTTGTAGAATTAATATAAACTCACTCTTTACAGCCAGAGTTGAGCCGTTTTAATGTTTAGGACATTCTCTCTCTTTCCCAAGGCAGCAAATACAATTTTTTATAATAACAGTTTAAGGTAGAAGCAAGCAACGGATTTTAAATATGGATAAAAAAATTATATTCCTTGTGCAAAGTACTACTAGCAAATAATAAAAAACGCGTGCGCATTAGCATCAGAATAGCTCGAGTGATGGCCATGGAGATGTTAACATTCGATACAGTGTTCAGCGTGACGCATCCTCTCCTGGGGAAACACACACACACACACACACACACACACGCACACACACACACTGGTCTGTAATTAATCCTGCCTAATCAAGCAACTCCCCCAATTTACCCATCCCACCACCCCCCACCCCCCGCCCCCATCCCCCTCCCCGCGCCACAGAGCAGGAAGTGGGAGTAGCAGAAGAGAGCAGGAGAAGATGGTGGGGTGGAGAGGGAGGGAGGGAGAGATGGATGGCAGACAGGAGATGAGAGGGTTGGGGATAAGAGCTGGGGAACGTCGGGGGGGGGGGGATTTGGGGGTGTCGACAGTTGGTCTTGCGAGCCCCCTGACAGTGACACAGTGACTCGCATGGCCATCTGTCCAGTGACCCACGCTCCACACACACACACACACGCACGCACGCACACACGCACACACACACACGCACGTGCACGCAAATGAACAGCGGCAGGTATACGCGCGGGCAATTGAGGGGGGAAGTAAGATGGAGAGCTTTCTTCTTTGTCCGTTCCAGAAGGAATGTTTCTTTTTCATGCTTTAATTCCTCTCTGCAGTCCCTGCCGCCATCCATCTCCATACAGCAGCCTGTCTGAGAGGAACATACACATGCAGTATACACACAAGCAGACCTACGCACGTGCACGCACACACACACACGCGCATTCAGGCACGCACGCACCTACACACAATAGCTCTGGACCAATTAATAATGAATAAAGCCTCTGGCAAATTTAATTTTTAATTTCTCATTTTATACGTGCACACATGCACACTTTTTCTTTATTCATATCATTTGTGATTCATTGTACAGCAGATGTATTGTATCCTTATGTGGTTTTGTGAAATGAAACATATTTTAGGAGCTTATGTGTACCTTACCGTTTTAAGATGCGTTGGTGATACATATAGGATACATTTCCCCATTTACATCTGATATAAAAGAATCATGTCAATAAGGTCTATGTGTAAACATATTGATAACTGTTTATTGAAAATGACACAGCGCCATGATTAATTCTTCAAGTCTGTAATGTTGCACAATTTTCAAGTCTGTAATGAAATGCCAATGCATGTGATAACTGCTGTCTATTGTGGGTAATGCAGTTCATAGGCCTTTCAATAGCTCTATTGTGACCAATCTAAGGCTTCAAATTAAATGGACGACTAACTTTTTGACCAAAATGTAATCATTTTTTCTCATACCCAGACTTATTTCTGTGAATGACCCGATTCCTCTGTGAAATACAAATGTGGAGGTCGTCAGGTTTATGGTTTCTGTTATCCACGTTTGCTTATACAACTAGACTTGAAATACGTGGTGCTGATATTTTGTAACCCACAGTGCTCTGATAGTCTGAATACAATACAAAATTACTTGTCCAATACGTGTAGACTTGCATTGAATTCAAGGTCAATCATTTGATATACAGTATTTCATGTTATGTTTGTTTTGGTCTCTCTCCAGCAGGTTGTATATATTCATGACGTGTTGGCCTACTATACAGTTGTGACTGATTCTGACTGACTCTCTCTCTCTCTCTCTCTCTCTCTCCCTCTCTCTCTCTCTCTCCCTCTCTCTCCATAGGTGCTTCTCCAGGTCAGACCATTTGGCCCTCCACATGAAGAGGCACATCTGAAGGGACCAGGGATGTGGAGAGAGAGAAGATGTAAGCAGAAGAGAGGAGTAGAGGAATAGGAAGGGAGAGGGAGAAAGAGACACAGATGGAATACGAGCTATCGACACACGCCTGCCTACGTTCGTCCCATCCCAACGCCCCGCCCCGCCCAACCCCCACGGACGCCCAACCACCTGGAGGACAAGGCATCTGTCTGAGAAACACCAACGCCGCACGCTTCGGACGGACGGACGGGCAGTCGGAAATAATGGGGATGGAGTGAAAGAGAGGAGGAGCTAGATGTTTTTGTTTTTTTAATCCAAAATCACATTCACAACTTTGCAATAGCGAACCCTTGTACATCTCTCTTTGATTGCATCATCCTGCTTATCCCTAGCCTTTGTCAATGGGGTCTGGGGCTTTGGACACCGCCAAACCAATATACTCACCCAATTGAAAACACATTCATTAGCTTGGTTATTTCTCTGCATTCAAAAAAACACATTAAAACAAGCGCTATACTTCCAAATTTCAGCTCGTTACTGGACTAGCTTTTGACTAAATAGACGGTTTTTGTGTTATTTATATTACACAAAGTCAAACCCACCAACCTGCCGCAGTTTCAGCTCCAGCTACCAAGTGAAGATGACAACAATGCCAAACCTGCAGGAGAGATGGTCACTCACACACTGCAGCCCTCGAGCTCTCCTCAAGTGGATGTTCATGACTCTCACCTTCACTGAAATGCCTGCCACCTCTTGCAGGCTGCCAGACTAATAAAATGTGCAGCGCCACTTTCTTGCCTTTGTTTTCTTTTGTTAAAGAAAAGACAACAATTACTGTTACCGTGATGTTTATGAAGACTGACAGTGACTTTTCTCTCATAATAAAATGTCTTGAATTTCACTGAATTATTATTGGAACAAAACAAACAAAAAAAATGCTTTGAACTACAGCGGAACAGAATGAGTGGAACGGACATTTTCCTGGAAATAGAAACAATGTTGTGTGTTGATCCTTGCACAGGATTCATTATGCGAGATTGATTTATAAAAATCACACAACACTGATAAATAAAGGATTTGTACTTTTGGCCTTAAATGAACAGAGATAGGAAGGCCCTCGTTTTTTTAATTCTCTTCTTCATGCGATGTAATCCAGCTGATAAAGCATGGAGGAACCCATCTTGGACACTGAAGCCAGACACAGGAGTCTTGAGTGCTCTGGATCAATTTGAAACTGTTTTCTTTTTATGCATTGTTGCTTTGTGTTGAATTTGGAACACATCCTGGAACGCTATGAACACGGAAACCTCTCCACCTTCCCGTTTGGGCTGGAAAGAGGAGAATGGAAAGGAAAGAGTGCTAGACTGCACCCCCCAGCTCGGAATTGGGTTGGTGGACGGGACATCCATTACTCAAGACACCACCCAAATTCTGTGCGGTGGTGCAGACTGAATCTAGTCACATCAGCTTGGTCAAACTTGCCTGTTTCGTATCCATTGTCTGCAATGACTTTTTTCAATGTTATCTGTGCTTTTTATTCTACAGACAAAAAATACTGAAAAAAAAGTTATACAAAGGAAAAAAAAAAGTCATAAAAAATCTTCTCTTTTTTTTTTAAAGACAAAATAATATTACACAAAAATAATTCTGTCTCGCTCACACATACAGAAGAAGCACACATGCATCGCACACATACCATGCACATGCGTGCGCGCCGCACACACACAAACACACACACAAACACACACACTCCAATTTATTTTCTCACGGCTCCTCTTTCGAGATAAGACTAGACCAACGTAGAACAAATTATTACTAAGTTAATGAACAGACTTGGAAAACAAAACACTGCATGGCAGGCTTTATCACAGACGCAACGAACACACGCACGCACGCACGCACACACACACACACACTTCCTGGACTTATTTATTCTGCTCCCAAATCTACTCTCTTTTTCCACAGTAGAAATTCAGCAACTGTTCTTTAGTAGAGGACTATCTTAGCTCTCAGCTGGAGGTAACAAACCAACAGAACCCTTTGAAGAGAGAAATGAGCTTGTACTCAGTGCAAACAATCCCCAGCGTATCCACAAGACCAGTTGGCCCTGTTACAGATACATGCAGCTCCAGGGAATACACTGCCTTGTCGGCATCGCCACTGCTACAACCACCCACCACTTACTTAGCTACGACCCTCCAGCAAGCAAACACTCACACGGGCTTACACTCACTGATAGCTAGTGGTAAGACTGAGGGAAGGGGAGGGGGAAGAGAAGGTAGAATGTTCCAGAATGCTCGCAGGGAATTAGAGTCAACATTGCCAGTCTCTGCCATGCCAACCTTTATTACGCTTAAAAGAGGGGGGGTGGGGGGTATTTACAGTGCAACTCAGAACAATCAATACCAAAAACCTCCAGTGTGGAACTGCCCTTAAGCCATGGGCAGGGTCTCCTCGGTCGGAAAAAAACAATCTGCGGGAGACCGCCTACGTCTGAGGCCTACGTATCCAGCGGCAGCTTTTCTCTCTACAAACTCAAACTCTGTCTACTTAAAGGCGATGTAAAACAACCCAATATTACAGTGAATCCAGTGTTTTTACCTTGTTTTGATTTCCTCCGCCTGTCTGTTCCTGTTCTCATGATCGCTTTTTTGACTTTTCATGTTATGATGCGAAGTCATGCCAAAATGTTAAGAGATGCAGGAGGGTGGAGAACAGCCCTCCCCGGCAACCATACAGTACGTACAATCATAGGGGACAGGGATTGTGGCACTTTTTCGAGGCTTTTGATGGCGTGTGTGTGCATGTACGTGCGTGCGCGTGAGAGTGTGTCTCCACACACTGAAGGAAGCGGTGATTCAGCAAAGTGGTAATAACTGTTTTTCAGCTGCTGAGTCTGTGTGCAACAATGTGAGTGAAAGTACTGTATGTTGGTCTCATCTGTCTGCTGTCAGAACACATATTCAATCCGTGCTATAGCTGACAATGCTGTCATTAAGTTGCTGTTTTCACACCTTCTTTGCATTCACAACAGTACATTCATTTGGGAGATGGAGCTCATTGTTTTGCGGACAATTAATGACACACACACACACAAATTTCAGACTCATGTTGATACTGAAAGTAACAAAAATATAACAAACATACCAAATTCTGACAATTTTGCATAACTTATACAGCAATTCACTGCAATGGAAGTTATGTAAACTAATATAAGTGAAATATGTACTGTAGTTAAATGATAGCAATGGCTAACATATCTACAACTACAGACCACCCTCTCTCTACAAATCCCTATTGCTTTTTGACAATTCATCAACTTACATCAAATGAATATGTGCATTTCATTCCCATGGCATTATTCTCTCCTAGCCACTGTTGGGCCTCATCTCTACTCCCTGCCTGTTAAAACTGCTGTAATAAGTTGCTCTGGGTCCTCTGAAATCTCTCAGGCGCTAGCCAGCTAGCCTGCTGGTGTCCCAGAGCTCTGATTAGCATTAGCACTCCGGGGTTCTCTATAGGGGCCTCAGACTTGCTAGTTGCAGCTTTGCTAATGAGGTAGCTTTGGGTCACAGGGAAACTGCAGTCTGGAAAGAAAAACAATGGGTATCAGAGCCGGAATGGTTCCAATAGTTCTCACATAGTGGGCAAATCTATTATAGAACAGAAAGTTCCATTCAAAGATAAATATACTTATATTTATTAATTAACTTGAAAGAGATATTTTTTGAGGAAGGAAAGATTAAAACATGTTTACCTTGACAAATGCCCAAATAGTGAAATTTGACCTTACAAGGTCACCAATAGAGGTGAGAAGAAAACCCATATTTCAAAGACGACATCATTTTATTACAGCCCAACCTCCACCCTGTGCCACTTTCTGCATTGTGAAGTCACTGGATATTCTCCTTCATCCCATGTTCTCTATACCTGTGTTAGTACTCTGTGTATCCCAGAGCAGTTGTCCATGCACAATCAACTGCAGGGATGCTGAATGCACACTTATACACTTTGCCCAAAGATTTGCTCATTGCAAGTTAACTGCTGTGAATAAGAGATATAGATGGAGGAAACTCTGAAGCAGAGAACAGCAATGATGGATAGAAGTTAGGAAAATAATTGTTTTATACCAGATCACCCCACTATATGTTTGTTACGCTCCTTGCCCCAATCCAACCTAACACTATATCACTGCAATCTCTTGTCTGCTGTCCACTGCATCCTAGTTAATGGTTGCTTACAAATGTAAAATAATACTTATACGGTCTTTTAGAGTGCCCAGCTTAGTGGGGGGCTAGCAGCTTACCGTGACTGAAGTAGCTTTAGTTAAAAGTTAGCTTCTTAGCACGCGGCAGATAGTACTATGTAGTGTCATGTTTCAAAGTCGGAGGTGGACTGGAGTATTTTCAGTTTGTTATTTCAATTGTTGAGTAAAGAAACAGCGGAGGCGTGTAGGGCCAACAACATTTTCACTAATACAAGTCTCCCAGCGTCAGCTTGGGCCCGTAGTTGGCAACACTAATTGTCAGTTCTGGCAGCTTTGTAAATAGCCTGCCTACTTCATTGAGTTCTTGAGTACAGAGAGCTTCCTGTGCATTTTAAACAAGAACAACTTGGTTGGGTTTGTTATCAAGAATCTCTGTGTTTCAATGTTTGTAGATCCGCTTTAGTTCTCACAAACATTTCACAATATAAACTTACTTACTTAGCTAATGCACTCTTCATGTGCCTGCACTGCTAGCATAGTCTGTTGGAGCACTCTGTCAATATCCACACATCATTTTACACTTCCAGGATGTATGCTGTATTCCTACCTGAAATTACTTTTCAATTTTATTTGATCATATTTATCAATATAGCAATCTGAGTGTGAATGATATATTGAGATACTATGTTTAATTTGGTTGAAAGCCAATCTATCAGTGCATCCTACCCACTGGGAATGCTTCAGTTTAATTTTCTTGGTTTCAGCTACATCCTGAAGTCTGTCTGTATCAGTGTCCTTGCTTGATGTATCAGTAGATAAGAGATTCGCCAATCTCTAACGCTTATCACACCTCTCTATTACCCAGTCCCAAACCTCAACCTGTGGTGCTCATTAGTCCGGAGATACAAACTAGGCTATATTCTCAAGCTGCACATCAGAACTATGGTGAAATTGGAGTTCAAACCATGAAAGGATTGGAACTATGTATTTTTTTCTTTTTCTTTTTAAAGTTAAGCATTCATTTTGGCTATTCAAATGAAGCAAGAAGATCTATGTTCACTTAACTCGACCCATCCATGCAGGTGTCTCACTATATCTGCCAGTTGATTCGGTCTGTTAATTTATTTTCTAGCCATGTACTTCAGTATCTGTAGTAGGCCTAGTGCTCGTAAAAAATAAATAAAATACAAAAATGTAAAATGTTACGCCTGTACATCAAAGGCCAAAGTAACTTGCACCTTGATTTCACATAGCCTTCTACCGTGTCCACTAAGTAAATTGAAACCTTGACTTTCATGGGCTCCCGAAACTACATTTTCTGTGACGAAATTTAATCGGTTGACGCCAAGGAGAGGGAGATACCATTTCACTATTGCAATGACTGTCATTCGTTCTACAGGGGCTCTGTAAAGCCAACACCACTCATGTAATCCCTCTGTCCACCCCTTCACCCCAAAATCACCCCCACAACCTTCCCTCACTCCCACCCACCTACAGCCCCACCCTGCCTTTTCTCCGTCACTGTTACCATCACCTTTGTTACATTTATTTTGGGTTATCTCTTTGTTTTAATTCCTATTTTTTGCTGTATAAAGTGTTTAAAAATATTATTTGTATTATATGATGTTAGTATGGTAATGTTCTTTATTAAGGAAGAAGAAAAATTTATTTTTGTTACTGGTCTGTTTCATAATTCTTTTTTAAATTGGTATTGTAAGATATCTATGCAAGAACTGTTAAGTGGAGCATTTTTATTTAAGAATGTAATATGTGTAATAAATGGTAGAATCTGATTACTGCTGTCTGTCACTCTATGCGTGTGTGTGTGTGTGTGCGTGTGTGTGTGTGTGCATGTGTAGGTATGTGTGTTTGTGTAATTCTTTTATTCTTAAAGCTAATGGCCAATGACCAATAGGCTCTGGAGAGCCACACAGGACTGCAATGGAAACACCTCATTGAACCATTTTATTGTACCTTCACTCACTTTGGTCGAGGTTTTTGGAGAACACACTGTCGCCACAGAAAAATGACTGATACAGCCTCTTCGTGGCTCTTTTCATTGTGCCGCACGGTGGCACATTATTTCTGGATAATGGGCAGTTAGGCAGACATGAAAGTATGGTTCAGCTGCTGGCAAGAATACACTCACGTTGAGAACGAACATCACATAGCTATCACAAAAGCACTTTTACTCTGGATATTGCAATTGGTTGCAATTTAGATCTTTATTACAAATTAAGGCAATCTCATGAATATCTATAGCTCTCCAAATGGCCTCTCTGGAGTGACTGTGTTTGGCATAGGTTTAATTAGACCTACTGTATATTAGTGGCATTACTAACTTGTCAATAAATAAGATGCCCTACAATCTAACACATATCAATTCCATCCAGATGAAAAGGTAATACAATTACTCATGTATAATTAGGGAACAGTGAACAGTGTAAGGTAAGGATATCACATACAGCCTATTTGTTCTGGGTGAGTGGGTTTTATCAATAACTTGTAGCAAACAACTGTGGGTGTAATTATATGGTAAATGGACTGCATTTATATAGCGCTTTTCTAACCTTCCGGCCACTCAAAGCGCTGTACAGTATTGCCTCACATTCACACACACACATTCATACACCGATTGCTGCCACGCAAAGCGCGACCAACCACCGGCAGCAGTTATTGTTAGGTGTCTTGCTCATGGATTGCCAGGAGAAAGGCTCGAATCAGCGACTTTTGGATCACCTGTCCCCCAGCCCCACTGCGCCGCTGTCGCCCTAATCCACTGTCGCCCTAATGAATCAGATATACTTGTTCTGATAAAACTAGGCCACAAATGCACTGAGTTCCCTGGTATAAGAATGTACATATAATGGGATATTTGTTGAGGACAGTACTAAGACACCTACAGTAGCTGACTACTGATGTCCGGGCAAATGAGCATCGCAGCAAAGTGCTGTGCCAGACATTGGGAACTGATAATGCTGATTAGCTGAGACATTTTCCAAGTATTAAAAGCTTAGTCAGGTCTTGTTAGATATAAAGAAGTACGAGTGGTCTCTTTCTAACCTTATTCAGCAGCAATAGGCTCCATGTGTTGTGTAAGTGGTTTTAGAAATCCACAATCATCAGATTTCCTAGACAGCAGAAATAAACAGAAAGAAGATGAATTTCCATTGAATATCTTACGCTCATCACTCAGAATTATTAAGGAAAAGGCCTGTCATATTCAGCAACCAATATATAAATTATTAAGAATGAATATAAACCTACAATATATTGCATAAAGAAAAAGTAATGAATAAATATCTGGCTGAAAAGATGTTAAATTAATCAGTCAAAATGCTGAACGCACCAGCTTCAACGCCAAGTTAAGATAATTAAAAACCAGCAGAAAAGCTTGACCAACATACATCAAGTTATGGTCACGGTATATGACAAATGCTAGAGGCCTTCCTTGCTAAGGCGTTTGCTCTGTGGGAGCAGAGGTGTCCCAGCAGTCCCAGGTGGGATTGACTTTCATCACACTGTTGCATCGTGACCTGGATCAGAATGAGGTTTAGGAGGGCGAGTGTAATGATGGCCAGCCAGTACCTCTGTGCAGTAAGTTACACACACTCAAGAACAATACAAATGCTAGAGCCCTTGGGTTTGCTTTAACCTCCCTTGCTAATGCGTTTGCTCTGTAATCTGTAGGAGAAGGGTTCAAGTCAAGGGTGGGATACACCTCCGTCACAAGTACAAATACTTAACTCCATCTGCTCCTTAATACACATAATTGTAGTCACTAAGGCTACGTTCAGACTGCACACAAATCTGGCCCAAATCCGAATTTTTCCGACCCTAAGGTCAGAGCAGTGTGAACAGCACAAATCACACACAATCTGATATTTTCCAATAAGATCTGGACAACTTTCATATGTGGTACTAAATCAGATACATATCGGATTCTTTTAAATGCAATCTCAGTCTGAACAGTCAAATCAGAATATTTGCGACTTTTCTCTAGATAGAACTACACTGTGACTTGCCCACGCTAGCCCATTGTTGGTCAACATTTGATACAGTTCTGCGTCGGAGAAGTTCGTCCTACTTGCAAGTGACTTTTGAAAAAAGTGTCTGTTTGTGACCTCAATGCATTATGGACACACACATATCAAGTGTTTAACTTGAATCAGCAATTCAAAGCAGATGTATGTATTCACCAAGTTTCTACTCACTATCTGATGTTAGCCAGCCAGCTGTTCGAGATAAACTTAACTGCCACTTAATTGAGTACGCAATAGGCTAGAAAGAGCATTAAACACATTTCACTTTGATTGTGTACAGCTGTTTAAGTTAAAACATCTAACTTTCCCCCAACCAAATAGAATTAAGCGATTTCAGATGAAACGGCAGGCGCACTTGTGTTGCGTTACAAAAATTTGGACAACACAGTACGCATCAAAGCTTCCTTGCATAGCTCGATATGTTTGCGTCCGCTTAGCTTGCGTAAACTATGAACCAGCACTAAGAGTTGTATAGTCTACATTATAAGGTGAGGAATCTGAGAATATGCATATGTGTGTCCCCATGCATGCATACAGTAGTCCATTGCACAGTATATCTAGATGGTGTTGTTGGTATCCGATGTGTATGTGTAAGGGGGGTAAACATTTCCAGAATATTCCCAGAGGAAATGAACGAGGAGAATCCAGAAATTGAAGATAAGCAAATATTCTGTGAGGGTCTTTTAGAATTCAGAAGCACAAATGGATGTGAGAATGTCATTTACATGTTATGAGACATAATTGACCTCTGGTTTATGCCTATAAACGTGATCCATCATAGTAACTTAATTGTCTAATATTTTAATATGCTGCATGTAGGACATTAAAGTGCGTCCAGCATACATTATGAACAGCCTACAGTCTGAAAAACATAATTTGAAGACGTTGCATGTCTTCCTGTACAAGTATATAAATGCAAACTCAAACATGCACAGCACCAAACTAACCCTCACATAGATTATTTTGCAGAGGATGTAAAAACTACTAAATATTTTTCTGGCCAAATAACAAAAAAGTAAAGTTTTGTTTAGAAGTGATCTATACTATATTTTAAATGACTATTTTCTATGAAATAGTAATTGTGACATGAGCAAAGTATGTGTGTTTAATCTGAGTTCTTCTGCTCTTTGTTATTATAGAAAATAGTTGCTTGCTTCTAATTTGTATGTCACAGTGACAATATTCACAGTGACATAGAAGCATTTCCTTGGACCTTTTATTTCAATGGGAGAGCTGGTGGGCTGCGGAGGAAGAAGGCTTGAATGGGAAGATTTCAAATTCTTTTTCTATAACTCTAATTGTAGTTGTATAGTTGCAGTGGCCAGCTGAGTATTGAAGGGCAGTTTGACCCCACTCTCCGACACCTCAAGGATGCTGCGTCAACAGACACTAGGGCCCTTGGACTTTCTTGCTAGAGCATATGCCTCTTAATCCGGGGAAACCAGGTCTCTTGGGAGAACTACTGACCTATTGGTGTCCACATGGGTAGTTCATTTGGTGCTGAAAATCTTCTACGCATGGCTCTTGTCTAAGACAAATACAGTACAATGAGTGTACCTATTTAGATGCACACACTTTTTAATATTTCTCAAGACTATATTTATATATTTAATTTTCAACAACACTGTACCAGAGAGAAAGTGGGTGTAATGAGTGAGCTATGGCTCACTCAAACTAAATGACCTATTTTGGGTGGCCTATGATTATAGACCAGTATTGATACCAGCCTATACATATGAGCTTTTAAGAAAAAGCATGGAACAAAACGGCAAAACAAAATTGACACTGCAGATCTTTAATTTACAAAATGTGACCATCGCATTGAAACACGACGCTTGGGAACGTTTTAGAAACAGAGGTAGAGAAGTTATCTGTGTGGATTAGCTGTTTACTTTATAGGCTAAAGGTCACAGGTCGGATTGCCCACAGGTCACCGGGGTGGAGAATACCCAGAAGTTAAGGTAAGATGTACGAATGTGAATTTCTATGCTGGCACAGATGAGCTAATTAAACTGCTAAAGTGGAGGAGAGGTAAACAATAGACTGCTTAGCTTATCTCCCAGTAACAGCTAGTCAGGTCAAACACGCATTATCCTGTAAAGTGCTGTGGGCCTCATTTTCTCTGCGTCTTCTGCTTCCAGATGCATGGACGCTTGCTCACACAACCTCCTAACCCTCCACGCCATCATCACCCTCAACCCCTACGCACATCCTGATTGCTCTTCCTGCTCTGCATACGTTTCCTGTTTCCTGTCATCCAGAGTCCAAACATGTCACCCTATATATATATACAGCAAAGTAAAGTGCTCTACTTACTGTATGTAATTGTAGTTGCTATGTATAGTATGCTGTGTTTGGCTAGACAACTAGAAGATTTACCGTGATTGGTGTATGTCAGGTCTGAGTGCATTATCCCAAATCTTTTTAATTAAAACCATACAATGTGTAATACAACTGATCTGTTTGTTTTCTCATCACTTTCCACATTTGTACCTCCTCAAACTGACTTCATATTTTTTTTAATATACACATCTATTTGTTAGCTGAAACACAATTCAAGCTTGCATAGTTTTTGCCCACCTTGCCAAACATTGTGTGGTTTTCTATTTCTCTTGGTCATTATACTGCACACAGAAAATCAGTATGCACTTTCATAAAGAGCATGCATTTTTTTATTTAAAACGAATTAGATGAAAAGCCTCACACTTTTCAGTATAGTAAACCACTGCCTACATTTGAAGGGAAAGAGCACACAAGGCAATGGCCATATTTTATTAAAACAAGAGCTATGTGTCTCAGATCTCACTACTTTATCGCTGTGCCTCTTGTCCAGCCCACGCATGCATTGTTCATACAAGTCCTCTTAAGACGAATAAATCCAAGTCCGCCCCCACACACACAAAGAAGAAGATAAAGCATCTCCCCCAAATGAGGGCTTATGACATATTCAGTAATCAGGTAACATTACATTGCACTGATCAGCCCATTTAGGGCTCTTTGTTGTATTGTTTGTGTTGAGAAGTGTCTGTAGTGCTTATCAAAAGGATTTCAATTGTCAGCTGCTTTTTGTGTTTTTTTTTTATTTTAGCCACAATCCATCTCCCTTTGTTTCAGTTTGTGCTTCTTCCACCGGGCTGACTTTATCAATCGCCGGCTGTACTGTAATGGTTTAAATAATTCATCGCTAGCACAGAGAGAGCGTGGGGGGGGGAAGTGGGAGATTATTTTAGACAGCCGTCTCTTATTTTGTGGCTCTTCCATCTTACCGCACATGAGTTCAGTCAGTGTTTACCAGAACACCCACTCCTGCATTAGGATATATATTTATTTAAAGGCTCCGGTTATACTTGAACTGAAATTGAATTTGTTTGTTTGACAATATTTTGGGTTTGTGCCCAAAATGAAGTGCTGTATTTGGATATGAACTCCTTGCGTTGGCTGTCCGGGCAGCAGAACTATTTGAAAATATAGTGCACACAGCTAGAAGGGCTATTTAATAGACAATGTATTAGGAAACATTTGGCGCTACACACATCAATCTACTTCCTGTCCTTGGTCCGTATTCATTATGTGATATAAACAGCAGTGTCTCTATCAACGCTCTGCAAGTGTCTTCCTTGAAAGAAGCAACGAATCGGAGCACACCTTTCCCTGTCCCCCGTCAAACCGTTCCAAGCGTTCCTGTTTCAGGAGCGCCGCTCGTAATCATAAACCATGAAACAGAGCCAATAAAAGAGGAGTGGAACTATAGCTGCCAAGGGGCCCATGCGGAAAATGGGTGAACAAAATGAGTTTCCTCTGAACATTTAGTGGAGAACAATATGGCTTTGTCCTCCCCCAAACACACCCTGCCTGGACTAGGTGGAGGAGTTGGAACAGGGCTCCCCATGGCCTGGTCTGGACCATTCTCCTATCAGCTCCAGGATGTGTGTGTGTGTGTGTGTGTGTGTGCGTGTGTGTGTGTGTGTGCTTTCATCAGTGTTAGATGTGCCACACCTGGCACATCCTGCAGTAGCCCATTAACAAAGAGGAAGTCTGAGCAAACACACACACAGCATCCTTTGAGTCAAAGCCATTGTTGTAGAACCGTCCAAATTGAACCAATGGCTGCAGTATCATATCATAATATTGCACATTACAATTACAATTGGGTCATTTAGCAGAGACTTTTTATCCAAGTACTTATTGTGGGCACATAGAGGATAAAGGCGTGGATATTCTTAGACAAATATTCCAACCTCGGCACAAATCAAAGCGGGTAGTAACTCCCATACCGCTAGACTGACCTTTCCACTACGCATGGAGGCTAATAACCATGACAACACATTGAAATGCCCTCAATGAATCTGAGAGGGACTCTTCCGCCGCATAATATCACGTCCCTCTCATGCCCCGCTGCCCCTTGCGTTGTCCGGTGGGGACATGGAAAGCTTTGCTACTGTCTCTCTGCATTGCCGTCTCTTTTTTAGTCCAGTGTTAAGGAAGTGTCACGGTGGCATGTAGGCCATTTTAATGCTAAAGCCGTCACGGGCAGCGCAGCATTCATTGCTATGTCATTACAGAGGCTTTAAGGGTGTTGAATGAATAGCTCGTTATAACGACCCAATCATTTGAATCAGGTGTGTTGGAGCAGGGAGACATCTTAAACATGCTGGGCAGCGGCCCTCTATGGACCAGGATTGGGGAACCCTACGCCATTCCTTCAATCAGCACTATAGCACACACGCACACACGCGTGCACACACACACACGCACACACACACACACATCTCAGTAGGCTCAGTAGGCACCGCATATAAGTCATGATCAGTCTAAACCTTCCACTGAATACAGACGGAAACACACACACACAGGCCTGAGAGAACACAACCACTTTAAGATGTTGCTGACTAAAATAATGTGGCACCCATTTAGCAATTGCTCCTGCTTTGTTCAGTGATTTAATGAGTTTTACTGTTTACTTTCTTCATATGTCTGCCTTTCTGTAGGTTACCTTATTTCAGTTCACAAAACAGTATTGGCGAGGAGATCAAGACAGCTAAAATGACATGGATAAAGAGGTGCTAATAAAAGCAGCAGTCTTTTGTCTAAGACCAGAAAGAGAGCGCACATTACATCTATCCTAAAGTCTCTGCATTGGCTTCCTGTTCATTTCACAATTGATTTTAAGATCCTTTTACTAGTTTATAAGTCACTTAATGGTATTTGTCCAGATTATTTATCAGATTAGGTTATTTTTTGAACCTACTAGAACCCTCAGGTCCTCTGGTAGAGGCCCTTTAATTATCCCTAAAGCCTCAACTAAAACTCATGGTGAGGCGTCCTTTCAATATTATGGCCTGTGTCTGTGGAACTGAGGGCCTGAGGGCCTGAGGGCAGCAGGAAACATGTTTGAAAGCAAACTTAAAACCTACCTATCCAGGCTTTTAACTGAACTGTATTTATTTGATTTTATTTATTAGTTCATTTATTTTCATTTTCATTTATTATATTGTTACTATTAACCTTTAATTGTACTGTTCTTTTTAATACAATGCTCCATTATTGTTATTTTTAAAGTATAGTTTTTAATGTTTTTGTACTTTGTGTTAAATGTATTTGTATGAAAAGTGCTATATGAATAAAGATTGATTGATTGATCAGTAAGACACACTGGGAGGTCTGAATGGAAGACCCAGAAGGAGCCACTTGATACCAAAACAGTTTAAATGCGTTTATGCTTTCTTTATGGAAAATACTATATACAATACAATACAATATACAAAATACAATAAATATGCAGGCTATATGTACATGTTGTATTAATAATTTAATGCATCATGGTTACTTGTAGTAAAATTAATCAAAATGCAATGTTGTAGCTTTAGTGAATCAAATCAGAAAAAATTAATATCATAATTTTGTCAAACCAGCATAAATGTATGCTTATGCTGAAACATTTGATTGAATGAGACATTAAAACGCATTAACTCTTAACATGACTAAATAAATAAATCTATATTTTGCACTAATTATCAATATATGAATGCTCACCTAGACCAGTCAGGGTTGTACTGCAGACCTCATGGTTAATCTTACCCAATTGTCTTCAGTTTTCCACCTGCAGTCTTCTCTTCTGCCTCCAAATGCCTTCAGTCTCCTTCCAAAACAATGATCCAATTAGCAACTGGCTGCTGAGCTGCTCTGGCTACGGTTGCCTTGAGATAGCAGAGCTCTGTCTGAGCGTATGTGTGTGTGCGTGTGTGTGTGTGTGTGTGTGTGTGCGTGTGTGTGCGTGTGTGTGCGTGTGTGTGTGTGCATAGCACAAGTCTCATGAACACTTAAATAATACTGGGATTTATATACAGGAAAATGTTATCTAAGCATTGCTAAATGACTAAACCAGAGTCATTATCAAACTGGGACAGGACATAAAAGTGCAACAAATGCTTGGAGGCCATCACCATTACCAGTGAGGATTAAGTCAATCTGCTGTGTGTATTTGTGTGTCTGTGTCAACCATTCTGTAATGTATTCTTGTGTATCCCAAATTCCTTCCGTCCCAGTACCTCTATCGTCTCCAGATCATCTGTCCTTTGTTCTCAGCCCTCCCTTCTTTCCTCTGTTGACATTTTCTCAAGGTCGTTGGGTGAAAGGTCACAATGGCTGCTTGGGGCTGTTTTGAATTGTGCCCCTGAACCCTATGTTGGAAACCAAAACGTGTAATTTATGCTCAATTTAACGCCCACATATAGTAAGTGAATTTCAGCCATGGTCAGATAGGATCAATGAGGCAGCATGCCTGGAATTGAGCGGCTGGCATTCATCTTTGGACACTATGAGAAGTGTCCATCCATGCTCTGGGCAGTGTCTAATTTGGCTACATTACACACATGGGAGGGTCAGGATTCAGACTGTCTGATAGCTACTGATTCACAATATAGATTTCATGAGACAATTCCATTAATTTTCTTGGCATAGATGTCAATATTGGTGCAGCTGAGTGAGGGATGATTTCACAAGAGAGACAAAGGCCCTTTTAAACTTCAGCCTGGGGAGTACGAACAAAGAAATGGCCACATAGGTGGGTGACAGGTAAAGAGGGAATAGAAATAAGATAATGCCCTTTTTCCAAAGTAATAAGCAGGGTTATGTGTTGCAGAGGACCTTCAAAATAAGTTTATTTAAAGGACAAAATAATGATAAAAAAGGTATAAGGTATAAAATATGTTATGTTTTAAGAAGGATAATTACACATTTAATTCTTACAAATTGAAAACATTGCACCACTTGCCCTTAAGCAAAGTGGTTAACGGATTAAACCAGCACGCTAAGGACGGTTTATGAATCAAAAATGATCAAATACAGCCTGTTTGGAACATTTTATATATATATTATATGTGCAGTAATGAGTAAATTGCAAACCCATTTTGTTTTATTATGATCTACGATCTATGATCTATGATTATGATCTGGATAGCAGTGATTCTCAGAAATATATACTGAATTTTGGGTCAGGGAAATTAAGTCAGAACTGACAGGAATTGTATTCTTAATGCCTGAGATGATATTCTGCAGATAGCAACAATTTAAAAGGTCCGTCTGAAAAATGTATCTGACTAATGGCTCTTCCTCAATTAAATCAACAAATGTGAAGCTTCACATTGAAGTTTAAACTGCAGTATGGGTATTAATGCATGTCACTGGCAATGTGTCTGAACATTTCACAAGTCACTTAACTGTACTTGGCAAAACAAAGTCACTGTGCATATAATTAAGGTTCGTTTACATTTTCCACTGGTAAGGCAGGAACAGCATGTGAAAAATTACCCCGCTGTCAGTGCAACTGAGAGTGTGCGCTCTGCAGTTATTGATTATGTAAGCTTATTTAGGTTAAAAGTAAGCACACGGAGAAACTGCAGAATTGAACAATACACTTAAAAAATTTACGTGACTGCTGTCAATTTCTCATATGTATGCTGTTTCCATAGCTACGCTCTGGCATCATCATTATGGGGTTTTAGACAGGCAGTGAGTGGCATGCCACTGCCTCATTTGAAGCGCTGCAGTGCGAGCATTATGCTGGCGTTGCATAATCCTAGCCAGGTGAACAAGTTCATTACCAGCCCAGAGTGGGAAAACCTCAGAATTGCTGACCACCACTTATTATCCTTCAACATGACCTGTGGCTGCAATTCCTATCTAGCATGTGTGTGATTGTAGAATGCCTGCGCGTGTGTGTGTACGTGCGTCATGGAGCAGGAGTGTGAAATTGGCTAATGGACCTGAACTCCCTTAAAAATATATCACATCACCATTCCAAACTGAAATGTTTGTGTATGCATACGTGTGTATGTGTGTGTGTTGGTGTGTGTGTGTCAATAGGGAATGTTCATGAAAAAGCATAAATTATATCCTCAGATATGTTTGACAATTATGTCCATGAGACATGTTCCTCGTTCCGCTCCAATTCTTCCTCTGACTGCATTCCACCCTTCCATTTTTATGCAAATCCAAACGTATTGAAATACAATGAATGTTGGGAATTTCACCCCAATCCCTCTCCTCTAGGTGTCCAGTCGGCTGTGAACAATGACCTGTTGTGCCATGTTCTTCCTACAGTGTGCCTTGGATTTTCATGTCAGTATAATGCCGCATGTCTGTCCTTCTGCGTGTCGATGATTGAGCCTCTGCTTTGCATGAGCGGGTTTCCTTCCTCCCCATAGTAGACTATCCATGCGTTGGGACCAAGCTATCTGGCTGGCTACATCAATAGGGATGATGAATAGGACTGTGATGACCTTGTTGGCCGTACCTGATGGGTGGATGTCACCTCCAAGAAGATGGATGGTACTGTGAATGATCTTTGCAGAGTGTAGTTTCCCGATATACAGTGTATGTATAGTATTGGAAGTACTGCGTATTCAGTACGTTCTAACAAATATATTCCATAAATTTCACCATTTAAAGATATGCGTTGTCCTTCAAGGCAGTATAATTATTTGCAGAGGTCCAACTGGTGCAAATGCATCACATTAGATTGGCTATTTTTATGATTTAAAAGGTTTGCAAAAAATTACCTTCACTGGATGGAAACCTTGTGAATGCAATGCAAGTAAATCAGGTGTAATGAAGGCAATATATTGTCTGATGGACTGACTGACACCTAAATGGGTCACAGATACATCCTTGTAATGCACAATAGTGAGCTGTATCATCTGACAGTATATTCCTGTGCATTTAGCTACATCACTTGCATGATACAAAAAAACAGGCTGTAACAATAACTGAAATGTGGATTGAGGTAGGTTTGTGTGTTACCATTCAGTAGTCTTCTACAGTTCTAAAAATTTCCCCTAAAGAGTATTGTCTTTCTATAAGGAAATATGAACATTAAGCAATTTTCATTTATTGTTTGAACAGAAGCACAGTCGAGCCATTAAAGAGATGCTTCAATCTCTCAAGTACACCCCCCAGAAAGGTTCATTTTCCCCAACTTTACCTGAACCAGAGAAATATGAGCAGTACATTTTTCATTCTCATTGGGAGGGGGAAATGAAGGCCTGGGCTTGCTAAGGTCCCACAAAGTTGGATATATTGTACAGTTTGGCATGCTATTGCCAGAACTTGCCAAGCTGCCAAGACCAGCCATGTGGGTTGGCATGCCACAAGAGAATTGCTTTGCTCAACAATAGTCACTCTCTCTTCAATTCAGTTCCATGAGTATTTAAATCTCAAGGGACTGAAAGTTTCATACAAAAATCGTGTTTTATTGCAAAATGATCAAATTTAAGAAGAAGAAAAAAAGACCAGCTGGGCTGTATATTTGTAAGGGAATTTGCTTAGTGAAATGAAAGAAAAACCTGAGCTGTCAGTCTTTAGACATTGCTGTGTCAGTGTTTATAAAGTAGTAGGCAGCGTATTTTATCCTTTTCTGTCCCAAACACTTTTAGCTCACGTATTCTCGCATGTTTCACAGCTCACCCTTCGTCCCCAATCTGTCTCCATGCGGGATTTGGCCTGCTAATCTGCTTTTGTACTTTTCACTTTATCGGCCCTGCGCTGCCTATCTTTGCCCGTCTAAAAAAGCACTTACGTTTCCCTCCTCTTCTACTCTCTCCACTGCACCTCTTTTATGTTGCTCTCTCTCTCTCTCTCTCTCTCTCTCTCTCTCTCTCTCCCCTCCTCCCTCCCTCTCTCTCCTCATTCACATTGGGGTACTCCTATATCTTCTAATATCAGCCTTCTCATCACCGCCTCACCTTCTCTCTCCTGTAATCTGTTCTTCCCTGCAAAGATCTCCCTCTCCTCCAATTGTCTCTGGATCTCCTTGGCCCCCCTTCCTCCTATCCTCCCTCCCTCCATCCATCCCTTTGTCCTCTCTAGCTCTCTCTCTCGTCTTACTTCAGCCCCAGCTGTGACCCCCCCAGCCCCCGCCTGTTTCTTTATCCCTTCATTGTCTCCATCTCTCATCTCTCATTCTGCTCTCCCCCCCGCCTCCCCAATTCCTCCGCCCGGCTGGGAGTTTTTATCCCTCATTCCCGTGTCCTGACTAGTCACCTCCTGGCTTATGACAGCAGGACAGGTGGGTAGCAGGCTATAGTAGCTACCACCAATGTGTGTGTGTGTGTGTGTGTGTGCATGTAACAGACAGAGACTGTGTTTATATTACTGGCAATCCTTCAACCCCCATTCTCCCTAACACACACACACACACACACACACACACACACACACACACACACACACACACACACACACACACACACACAAACAAA
>JAODTR010000014.1:394111-412405 GCA_025399935.1 Amblyopsis rosae
TCAATGCCCCCCCCCCCCCCCCCCCCATTTAGTACTGCAGATTCAAAACACTATAGATTTCTATAACAATCGGTAATAGACCGATTAGCACAGGCAGCCATAGACTGCAACAGCACTACCAGAAGCTGCTGTACGCCATTTAGTTTATTTGGGTATGAGAATTGTAATTTTGCATATGAAAAGGTCAGATAAAAATGGTATGGAGACCCAGTATTTGAGGAATTATTAAAGCATAGTCATTAAGGGGAGGGTTGGAGCAGGATACGGGAGAATTGTTCATTTCCATGTAGGCTGTAAAGCCCTTTGAGACCACAATGTGATTAAGGGCTATATAAATAAACTTGACTTCAGCGGCGTCCACAAGTAAAATAGTGTGTGTGTGTGTGTGGTTTGCTATACTACTTCTAGTCAAGTAGTCCTATAGAAACAGACACTTTGATGTCTGCCCACTAAGTGTCATGGAGTTTATCACACCTAACCCTACTGTAAAACTACAGCCACCCCGTTACCACGGAAGCTGCCGTGCCCACCTCTATCATTGCGAGGGGGTCCACGCCCGCCGATGCCCCCATTCATTCGGTTGTCATGGTAACCATTCACAAATCCATTGCTGCGTCCACCATCCCAGCCAGGTGAGTCTTCATGAAGAAACAAAATAAAATGTATGAGTAGGTGTGTGGAGTGGCTTGGCTGAAGCACCGAATCACGATTCCTGCCGTCCCCCCACCGCGGAGTACCGGCTCAACTCCACTCGTGTGGCTTTGGGAGCCGTTCCACCGCATAGCACCAGCTGGATTCACATTTTTTGGTCATCGTCAAGTTAGGACCGCATCTACTTCTTTTTGTGTACTCTTTTTCAAGCGAGTTTAGGCGATACTAGAATGTGACAACAATGAGACTACAAATGAATGGTCACATATTGCAAGCTGCTGATGCAGCATATTTTAATTTACCTTGTATTAAATGGCAACACCACACAGTGATCAAATAATGGAGGTGCTGACATTCAGACAAGGCAAATTGCATAAAATGAAGGTTGACCAGGAAGTCTTTGAACTGCTGGCCAAGCACAGCTACCCGAGGACATTCCAATGTAGGGTAAGCTTAAAAATAAAAACATGACACCGACCACCAATCTACGGCGGAGGCAGGAGGGGTTCCAACAGAACAGTAGCCGGGCCAACCAGCTAACACTGAGGGGGTACTACGCACAGTGGAAAACGAAGTAGGCTGAAACGAGTAGAGATGCTATGCAGTGGAAAGTGCAATTATTTTAATTACTAAAAAACCCTCAGTGCATTTAATTGGTTGCGTTGTGAATTACAGTAAAGCCAAGCAACATTCAAGTTGAATTAGATTTAAAACAAAAGTTGTCTATGGCAAAATTGTCAGAAGATGAGACAGTCGCTCTGAATTTCACCACGGTTAAAAACACCTGGGTTATTCACACTAGAGGGAAGTTAGAGGAAAGCAAGACAGGTGAGAAGATTGAGGCGGTCACAGACTAAATGCAGAGGGTGGCGGGGCAGACATGGTCAAAGCCAGGGTGTTTGCGCCGCTCCACAACAACGTGCCCCTCCGCACACTGGCCGTAATATTGCTCCAGTTGCCACATCAAGTTTTGGCTCAATGTTGGGAGAAAATCGGTGAACCGTGAGGCTCAGCAAGCAGCAGACACCCACCACCGAATCCCAGGCACAACCCGGATGTGTGCAGCTAAACGATGCTGGGTGCAAGTACAAGTTAGCACAGTGCAGTGTCTGACCCCCCCACAGACCTTGCATAATGTCAAGCCGTGTTAGCAGCGCACACATATTTGGATCACTTTTTTTTTTTTAAAGGGCAAGCTGCTCACACAAAGACACTCTGCTTATTATTACGTATTTAACTAGGCTTTAGTGGCAAAAATGCAATTCACAATTATTGAGTCATCTCCGTTCCACAAAACTCAGATTGTACAATCATAAAGTTAGTATTACTAGCCATTTCTGGACAATAGGACATACATGCAATCAGAATGTTCAGTCAATACAAACTAAAATAAGCAATTCTTGTAATATATTGCCAGACGACAGTAGATGCCAGACAAAGCACAGACCTACAGACCCCTTCAAGCCTAACGTTTCACACGAACTCTGAATAATGAAGACATCTCTTCAACTTGTTAAAATTACCCGTAACTTGCACCAAACAATAAAGTACAAAGAGTGCTGTCAATTGCAGACGGGGTAGTCGAACGGCAGACACTAAAACGATACACAAGTCTGCAGCTACTGTGCTTCACTGTCACCTGTAAGGCAGGCACAACAACGGTGCAGTGCAGAATAGTCAAAAGCACTAACACCATGCACCACCGAGCTCAGCAAAAATCTAGAATTATTGCAAGAAAAAAAATGAAATAAGGGTGTCACATGCAGGTACATAAAGTTATACCGCATCTGATTGGCCAACCCCCACTGTAGGCATGGTAAAGGGCAAGCTCCTGAGAGGCCAGTCTTGGGTAACCTAAGTAAAGGTAGGGAAGCAGGCTATAAAAAGACTTAAATACTGCCCGGTGCAGTAGACGCTTTGAGGTTGACTTTACACCAATAGTGCTCAGACCTAAAGTCATCCCATCTAGGTGTACATGTATTCTGGTGTCTGATGACAGTCTGAAATGCCATTGTTGGAGCACTGCTAATTCCAAACATTAACGGTCCATTCAGTGAAATAAAGTGTAAAAAAGGTATTGCCTCATCCTAAAAAAAAACAAAAAAAAAAAAACAAGGAGGTGCACTACACTTCAGACCACTGCAAGCAGTTCAGCAGAAGAAAAAGCAGTTAACAGCCGATCATTATTAATAAGTGATATCAATAGCTGTGCACTAGCCCTCTCCCCCACACATTGGCTTTGCTGGTGTGTAAATGGCTAGTTCATGCATCTGAGAATGCAGGTTGCCCTCAGCGAAAGCAGACAGAAGGGACTTACAGAGGTTTACTGGTGCCACTGAATAACCGCACTGTCTACCAGTGGAATAAGCATTTCCTGCTGTGAAATAAGAAAACAGCAAACATGTCAAGTGTGTAATGACAGTCTGTACCATGCTTCTGAGGATTTATTTAATCTGATCACTTGTTTGATATACACACTGATTGGAGGCCTTTAAGAAAAACGTCAACTACGTGCATGTGCTGAACACAAACCACATGCCGCTAATGTAACATTGCCAAGAAACCAGTGGAGGTAAAGATATTCTTTCCAAACTCAGAATAACTAAAAGAAAAGTATGTTAAATAGTATTGCATAGTATTAGAATAGTATTATGGTGTAATCTAATCTCCAATTTTTTCTTATAAAGTAAACTACACCAAATGAATTTACAGGTGAAAGTTAAGATAGCTAATACTAAAAGGACAAATTAATATACAGACATGGGTAAATGAAAATATAGGTTTTGACTGCATTGGTGACTAAAGCCGGTAACTGTAGCAACCACCACTAATTAATGGCGTTTGTGCAGCAATTATGTTAAAACAGAATGATTTTAATCTGATATGTACATACACACAAATAATTCAACCCCAAAACAGGCAAAATAGCAACTGCTCAAATTGTGAGTAGGGGTAGGTAAGCAAATGCATTCAGGATTGACAGATTCTTTGGGAATAATTGACAGTGCTGTCAATTGTGTCCGTGAGAGCATGGTGTTTTTTTTAACAAATATATAAATAAGAGGCAATGCTACTTTTTTTGTGAGTTGCAGCTCACTTGATAGTATGAAACGATGCTCACCATTTTTGGAAGCCTCTTTGTTCCTCAAGTGAGGTGGAATGTAACGCCCTGGGTAGAAAATACATTAACACAGCATTATAGAAATGCAATTCACACATTCATAAGCTTCAGCTAAAAGGTATTTTTTATTAACAGATAAGACAGCTCTATTAAAACATTTTGGTGGAAGATGACTTACTGCCGGTACCTCCGCCCTGTCCGTCAGCAGAGTTCAAGTCTAGGACAGCAAGCTATGAGACAGGGAGAACATAACATTGTTCAGGTGACCTGGAGCATAGATTTTATTTTTTTGTGGGCTTGCCACGCGATCACACTAATGAAACATTATAAATTTACAATGATAAATGCTGTTAATTGCCCAAAAGCGATCATTTAGATGTGTGGCCTTCATCAACTAAGTCTCAAGTGGTAACTACGATGTCACAGTATTGACGTTTGCGTACAAAATTTGTCCACAAAGATTCATAATAAAATAACTACTGCCCGCTACTAAGGAAATCAAAGGAATTAAATTCCTTCATCGTTTGCGGGCAAAACGCCACCATAGAACTCTGGCTTTTTTCCTGCGCCACGTTTCATGGTCCGAGGGCCTAGTAAAGCAAATGGCATACATTGTCGTGACGAAATTGTTTCCCTGCCGCAACTGTTCTTTTCCTGTAAATCTATATCCTGACATGTTTTATTTAATATTAAACGCATTCATATTATTCGCGTGATGTGGTTAACTGTCCTGGGAAAATGTAGTCTAGCCCAATGAAATACCGGCAACAGTTTTGAAGGAAAATAACACGACTGTGGGGGGAGGAGGGTTGCGAATGCCGGCTTGACACCCGGCCGGCGTCAGTGTCAGTCAACTATTTACCGCCGTTTTATACTTACATATTTGACATTTACTATAATGTGTCGATACAATCTCACAAGTAACGATGCAATATCAATACCTTGATTTTAAAGTCAAATTAAGTAACCCATCAACTACCTCCGCCATCACAACCGTTTCGACAGCGACATCACCCACCATTTTACCAGCATTAGCTTAGCATCAAATGCTAGCTACTTTACTGGGGAACCAAGCCGCACATGAAGCAGCCACTTTAGCACTTTACTGTCGAATTTATGTGCGTATGAACACTTTTTGTAAGAAAATATTGTATATTTTTCAAAAAGAAACTCACCTGCTGCTCTAGACCGTGTGAATTATCGACGACCACATGACTCATAACTAAATAGAATAGTGGGGATTATTTCTCAAGAGAAAGGCTTTTCTTTGTTAGCACGATATGCTAGTAGCTTTATTACACACAAAAAAAAGAAAAGAAAAAAAAACACGGATTTTACTCAATGATTAGCTCTTAACTTTGACAATAATTACTTGACGATGAATTAAATGACCGCGTCTGGGTACTATTAAATGTTCCTTTAGGGTTTCAGATATTCTTCTGAGCTGTTCTGTTCCGAATCCCTCCTAGCAGGCTTGACCGTGGTGGAATGAGAGACTGAACGTTTAAGTACCGCGAGATATCCCTACAATAAATATGTGGTTGGCCTAGTGATCTCGCGAGATCTGCATCATTAAAAAACGCTTCATGAAAAAACACTTTGCAGCAGTCACATAACTCAATCATTGTTTTAAGCATTTCTTTATTTGTTATTATGACACGATGAATGGATTAATGTTAGTGTGGACGTTACGTTACATTCATAGCTAGGTGTCAAGAGAAATCCGATAGCCTAGAAGGCGAGTTTCAAATGTGCTTTGACAAAATAGGACATTTTGTCCCATATACTATAAGCCTATATTATGGGACCTATCCTATACAATAATATTCTTGCACATAGAAAAACTCAAACATAAGTTTGTTTTCAACTTAATGAATGAGTAGGCCTACTGCTCCTAATTGTGTGCAAGATAATATATATTCCCTGTATTTATCAGCTATTTTCTGCAATTTCCTCGCTTTTCCTGAATTATAGTTATTAACAGTTATCTGCTTTATATGTAACGCATTTGGCTGTACAATGCTTACGGAATATATATACTTAATCATTACACCTTTTACATACCGTACATACACCTCATATGTGCACTAATGATTAAGTCGTACATAATACATTTAGGCCTATTTGCTCCACCTGCTGGGCCAAAAAATGCCGTCACAGGTTAGAGTTGTGAAAAAGTGTACAAGCCTCTTTACGATATGAACAAATATTATAAATATGAACAAAAATGTATTATTTCCTATCACTTTCCAAAAGACGTTGTTTTATTTAACATAACACTAGACCACAACTTATGTAAAGAACAAAAGTATGAATAACATAAAAAACATATCCTCATCCTAACGAGCCAGAGAGTACTGAGCCTAAACCTATAAAGTACTACGTTACCCATAATCCCCCTTGTTATTTCCCCGGAAGAAAACGTATGGTTCTTCCTTATACTTCCTCTTTCCGTCAGCGGGGTTTAGGTAGGAAGCACCCTTATTCTCTTGACAAAATCTGGTGAAAATCATCTTTTAATCTAGTTCATCCACTCTAAGCGGTCACAAGAAAGTGTATAATAAAGGCATCGGCATAAGACCTTGTCATTAGTTTGAATGTGGATTTGTGTTTGATGGTCTAAATCTGACATTGCGCTACGTGTACCTTTGTGATGACATGGCCTAATAAGTGTAGTGGCAGCTAACCAAACCAAGTTGTGTTTACCGTAGTTTGTGTTCTCAGTTGTGGGTTAAGACATGTCTAGATTTAAAATTAGTTGTAACTGTCTTGTCGGCTGGTTAACTATCATTTGAATTCTGTACTAAAACTTACGGTATACATATATGCACTAAATTCACGCTAAATCCATGTTTGTCTTGATCTAGTAACAATGGGACGTGTGATAAGAGGGCAGAGGAAAGGTGCGGGCTCTGTGTTCAAGGCCCATGTAAAGCACAGGAAAGGTGCCGCTAAACTCCGCCACATTGACTTCGCCGAGCGCCATGGTTACATCAAGGGGATTGTGAAGGTAACGCCAATGCAACAACACCCACAACGAACTGCAGATGAGATGCATTAGTTGTGCTTGTCAACCACTCCTGTATCTTTAACATGGCGTTTTGCTATCTTATTGTCGTCAATAGCCAGCGTTTTGACTGGCTACGTAATTTTCTCCTGCTGTAGGCTGTCATCTGGGGTTTTGCCAACTCCACATCTCTTACACTACAGATAGTTCATTTATTTTTCTCTCTACTCTCCCAGGACATTATCCATGACCCTGGCCGCGGTGCTCCCCTGGCTAAAGTTGCTTTCCGGGATCCTTACCGCTTCAAGAAGAGGACTGAGCTTTTCATTGCAGCAGAAGGCATCCACACCGGACAGTTCATCTACTGTGGCAAGAAGGGTACGACTGCTGAACGAAGGCCGTGAATCCTGTTTCTTTGTGTTCTAAAGTGGTGGCATCTTGAAGAGATTTAAGGAATCTCATTTTTGACGCCTACTAGATTAGATTATGATTCCAGTTTAAAATGCTTCCACTGAACAAACAATGTAGAATATAGTCAAATCTGTAACCTCAGTTCAAATGATTGAATGACAAACAGGAGGGGATTAATCAGCCTTTACCAACAATAGACCTAGGTATCTTAGCTATGTTCATATGCTGATCTAAATAGAATATACAGGTTTAGCCTCATATGACATTTCCTGAGCTCTTTTCAACTTTAAAACAACAAGTAGACTTATTTTCTTTATAAATCCTTGCGCATCCGGTTAGGTTGTGCAGTGTGAAAGTAGCGCTCTATAGCAGTACATGGATTGACCTGTCGTTTGTCCCGCAGCTCAACTGTGCATCGGTAACGTCCTGCCTGTCGGTGGAATGCCTGAGGGAACCATCATCTGCTGCCTGGAGGAAAAGCCTGGCGACAGGGGCAAACTGGCACGCGCCTCTGGGAACTACGCCACGGTGATCTCCCACAACCCCGAGACAAAGAAGTCCAGGGTGAAGCTGCCCTCTGGCTCCAAGAAGGTTGTCGCCTCTGCCAACAGAGCAGTCGTCGGTGAGTGTTCTGTCTGAATTGACGTGATGGTAGTCTCAGCCTCTTCCTTCCATCAGCACTACGTCACATGACTCTGTGCTGAACATCTTATGCATAGACCCTAGTTTCAGCCTCTTCTGTTCATCAGCACTAGGTCACATGGCTATCTGCTGAACGTCTGATGCATAGACCCTAGTCTCAGCCTCTTCCTTTCATCAGCACTAGGTCACATGACTATCTGCTGAACGTCTGATGCATAGACCCTAGTCTCAGCCTCTTCCGTTCATCAGCACTAGGTCACATGACTATCTGCTGAACGTCTGATGCATAGACCCTAGTCTCAGCCTCTTCTGTTAATCAGCACTGTCACATGACCAACTCTGTGCTGAATGTCTGATGCATAGACCCTGTAAACTCTAGTTTGTATCTGTAATTCCGGTGCGATGTGTGTGCTGTGCTTTATCTACTCGTATCAAAATTTAAGTTTATATATATTTTTATTTAAGTAGTAACGTAGCTTAAGATTTACACTACATGCAAATTGAAAAACAGTCGTGTCGTTCAGTTTTCCAACTTAAACATTGAGTTATGCAGTTGTTTTTATGAAGGCAGTACTAATACTTTTCATTAAAGTTTATTTATATAGCCCTTAATCACATTAGTATATATTTGAAGCAAGCACCCCTTTAACCTGCTCCTCTCTTCAGTTACTCCATTTCCATGGCTCTGATAACAATGTCATAGTTACATCTCTACTTTGGTCATCAGCACGCTTCGTTAGTGATTTATTTTTATCACTGCAGATGTGATTGGTTCTCTAGTATGTCTGATTAGAATGAGTTGTCGGTAATCAACAGAATTTCATTGTCTTTTCATTTGTGGAATGACCTGATGTTGTTTTTTGCCAGGTGTCGTTGCTGGTGGTGGACGTATTGACAAGCCCATTCTGAAGGCTGGTCGTGCTTACCACAAGTACAAAGCCAAGAGGAATTGCTGGCCTCGTGTCCGTGGTGTGGCCATGAACGTAAGTTTACAACCCCTACCAAACCCCCCTCAATAGATTATGATGGGATAATGCAAAACAATCGAAAATTAGGGTAGCAAGGCTAGAAGCTACCACCCATGGTTGTGGGTTTTGGCTGCACTAAGAACGACTGCCTTATATTTTGTGCGCACAACTAGGAACATATTTCTCTTTGGCTAGAGGCCAGAGTACAAAACTGATTTATAGGTGTTTATAGTGTTTGATTTTTGATTTTTACATAATTTATTTGTAAAAGGGACCGTGTACAAAATACATTAACCTCAAAAGAGGAAAGATGCCTGTTACCAGATTTATCTTAAAGCCAATAACCATCTGCAGTCCCTGAGCAAGTTTACATGTTTATTTTTATCAGCGGCGCCACACATTAGCATTGCTATGACATTTTATCGCCTTGCTTACAGTATCACAATATATTGAATCGTGGCACCTGTATCATACTGCCAGACACTAGCCAATACACAGTCCTAATCCTCGGGTATCTGCCAGAATCAAAATTACTCACAAACTATCACCCAGAGCAGATGGTCAGTGACTCACTGATAGCAGACTGATGTCTAAAAAATGACACTAAAGTATACCTTAAATCTGACCTATAGCACCTTAAAGGCAGGGTAAGTCGTTCTCAAATGCTTGCTAACTTCGAGCACTAATCCAAACAATACCCCTCCGCAGCGCCACCCCACAAGGCTTTGTTGTGGGCAGTGTTTGCCCCTTTGTTTTCCTATTGACGGTGCCAGGGCTGGGTAGAAGTATCGAATGTATTAGCTTGCAGTAGCTGACTATACCTTTTGTAATATTTAAGGAGGCAGGATGGTCTAGTGGTCTGGTTGTTGGGCTCTCAGCCGGAAGGTTGTGGGTTAAAACCCCAGTGTTAACTGCTCCCGGTGGTTGGTCGCACCTTGCATGGCAGCAATCGCCAATGGTGTATGAATGTGTGTGTGTGTGTGAATGTGAGGCAAAAATACTGTAAAGTGCTTTGGATAAAAGTGCTATATAAAAGCAGTCCATTTACCATTTAATGTAAAAAATAGTGAGTATAGGACCTTTTCAACAATTACTCCCCACCAATGAGGACTAATGGTGAAAGCTCAAACTGAATGCTGACGGTTCCCTTTCCCCTTCTCTGCAGCCGGTTGAGCATCCCTTCGGTGGTGGTAACCATCAGCACATTGGTAAGCCCTCGACTATTAGGAGGGACGCACCAGCTGGACGCAAGGTCGGTCTCATCGCTGCCCGTCGTACAGGCAGACTGCGTGGAACAAAGACCGTCCAGGAGAAGGAGAACTAAATCTGCGTGTCTTGATAATAAAAGTGTTCTAAAAGAATCTGATCTGTGTTTGCCCTCGTTAATATATCAAACACATGCCTCAGATTGAGATGTAAATATGAGCAGTTGCCTCGAATCATTACAGTGAAATGAACTCCATTAAAAACGAAAATATCCAATTAGGGGCAGTTGTGTGGATGAAAATTCCTTGTTGAGTCGGAGGGGGTATGTTTGATAGACATCACACATATATTTGCTGTCTATTTCATTAAATGGATGGTTTTACAGTCATTTTATTGCCTTTGAGGAACATTGTGCTCTGTGACCCAGATTGAATGAAAGTACCGTTGCATAATAAATGTTAAGCAAATATCTGCTGAAACATGTTGCAGACATATATCAGCAATGCAGACTATATTCAAGAAAATATTTAATGAGAAGATAATGGTTTGTGGCTTGCAAAAAATATTTTGTGATCGTTCTTTTTTTATTATTACAGGCACACATTTTGTAGTTTAAATCTCAGCCTATATTCAATATGGGTATATATTTTCAAAATAGTCATATATTGCTGCCTTTCCTGTTTCACTGGATGCGTCACTGCCTGTGGACATAAAGACCAAGTCTGGTTAAGTTTATGATCACTTCATTATTTACAGAGCAGATCTGTCCACAGGCAGTATTTTTGGTAGTATCCAAATATAATCACACACATTTTGCAGGAAGATATTTCTATAAAACTCTGTTTAATAAAAGTAGACATATCAAAGTTATTAGGAGAAAAAAAACATGGTTATGTCTTGATCTACCTCAGGTGCAGGCATCTCAACTTTTGAGGGCTTCAGTTCCTCTACTATACCTGAATATGGTTGCATGTACATCTCTTCAGGACCACAGTGAACCCATCATCTGATGACTACTTCCAGCAGGTCAATGCACCATGTCAAAGCTCAAATAGTCTCAAACCAATTTCTGGAACATAACCATGGGTTCACTTGTACTCCAGTCACCAGGGGCCTCATGCATCAACAATTGCGCATCTTACTAAAAGATACCTACTCACGAAACTCGAAAAGTGCGTATACGCACAAAAATATTCAGATGTATGAAACCATGCGCATCTTCCCTTCATACATCCCAATAAACGTGTATTTCAGCTGTACAGCCGTTGACCCCGCCTAAACCTCCTCCCACAAATGGCTATGCAAATGTTAATAATGCGCCCTTGTCCTCATCCGTTATCCAATATGCAAAAGCTTATCCAGCCGCAAAAAGCGTAAAAATAAAATTCACTGACTGAGATTGACGTTTTGATATATTTATATTTAGAAGTTTGTTCTCCGGTATCAGCAATAAAAGAAAGTAAACGGAGTGGCAAATGACTACAGTATGCATCGGGTTCGAGAACCGTATCATTTCAGAAAGAATTAGTCGGATGTCAAAGTCGAGTTGAAAGTGGCAGCTAAACTCACATGAAGAAAGGATGGCTGTAATCATAGAAAGACATTGTCAATACCATAAAAGAGATAAAAAAGATATACAATAATGATATAGGATAATTAACAACAGTGATGAATTAACTGTTTATAAAGTATATGATCCGTGCGTAATTGCCTCATGGACATGGACGTCTGTGAGTCTCAGCAACAGCGCATATTCTTAAACAGAGACACTTGCCGCGCACGGATCTTCTTACAGTGAGTAAAATATTTAATCTGTGGGAAGTAAACCTGGTTGCGCGCAATGGCGATATAGAGGGTGATATGCCTATGTTAATGACCAGCCAGTTAACGTTGTGCAGTAGCATACTCTTTAAATAAAGTAAATCACACTCTCCAATACGTCAAGTACGCTCTGTGAGTTACAGAGATCCCTTGGGCTCGTTGCTAAAGCCTTTTTGTAATACGCGAGAGAGGGCATTTTTGTAATCCGCGGGGTTCGCGTCCCGATGCGGACGTAATCTGTCTCGTATATTAATTAAGTTAAATAGATTTTTAATTAATTTGACACACACGTTTAACAGACATGTTTCTTACATAAATATACAGTTGATAGCATTTCACGTTTGGGTTTTGGCTATTCTGACCTCATTATGCTATGCTCTAATTTATGTTGTGGTCATCGGATGTTTTTTTTTTCATTGACAACGCCATGCTGCCTTATAGTAACTGGAGGGGACACATATTTGGTGTGGTTTTGTACTTTAGTTAGAAATCGCCACGTTACAGAGGCCAGGCTTGACTTTGCAGAGCACTCCACACTCCAGACTTTGCGGTGCGCTCCGCACACTCTCACGTCACATTCACTTTGATACGTCACACTTTGTGCGTGAAAACCATCGTAAGCAACCTTTTGATACATGAGGCCTCAGATCTCCAATCCAATAGAGCACCTTTGGGATGTGGTGGAACTAGATTTGCATCATGGATGTGCAACCAACAAAGCTGCAGTAACTGGTGATGTCAACTGCTGCTGTCAATATGGACCAACATCTTGACATGGCGTTGTATGCCACAAGAATTAAGGGTCCAACGAGGTACTAGCAAGGTGTACCTAATAAAGCGGCCAGTGAGTGTATTTTTGTTAAACTGGTAGTCAGACATACAGTACAGGTTTATAGTATATTTACAACCAATTAGTTAATTTAGCAGTACCTTTATCCAAAGTACATTAACAAGAATCATGCAGTGGTTAGGCATCTTGGTCAAGTATACTTAACTCGAGAATACTCAGGCAACTACCTAGACTGTCCTGCATCTGCCTCTCTAAAAACCATTTTTAAAATATTTGAGCAGAAGCCAGAAGGCTTAAACACACTGGCGGATGTGATTACGGAGTTGTCACAAAACACCAGAGGAGGCCCCTAGGATCCTGAGAACACATGGAATGCACTTTTAATACCAAATATACTCAATAGTATACATTATGCTTCAGTGATAATGACATGTACAAGTGTATTCTGAGGCCAAACCACCCAAGGAATATCGAATCAGCACACAGTGTAATATAATGCAAATCATATATTTAAAATTACACATACAGGACCAATGTATTATGGCAATGAACTGATAACATGAACTGTACTGGAATGCTGTTATGAAATTGCATTGTGCCAGTGATCTGTTGACATGAGCACAGATGACACACAGTCAAGATTCCATGTTCTTTATTTGCTAAGGGCGCAATGCTTTTTGTTATATTTCTGTGCACAAAAAACCTCACAAAGTGAAAGTTCACATCGCGACTGCAGCTCCAGAATTCAACGTCACACCATGGCCAAAACAAAAGTCGGCAAAAACAGGGCGCAGAACTCTGTACAGTCAATATCTTCTTTAAAAATAACACAAGGACAAAAATGTTCCTCTTAAATCAAATTCTATTTTTTTTTTAGTGAAATACAACAAAATAAATTCTATAAAATAAGAGCAAAATATTTAAATATAATACGGTGGGCAGAATATTTTCATTTGCAGGAGTATTTGGTATGTTTTAGACAGAAAACAAAAAATACACGCATTCAAGTTACCAATTAAATACAGTATTTACTGATGTTTACCTTTTACTCCTACCGAATTACACTTTAGCTCAAGATGCAACATGACTAAACAGACACTTTTCTTATGGTACAACCCTGGTGTGGAAGCTGTTGTCCACAGAGGGAGAGGCCATGCAAACCTCTACCCAGGACCAGTCACCTTACCTGGGCAGAAGCCTGGACACCACCCCCCCTTCCCCTGGCAGAAAGAAAGCCAGGGCAGTGTTTGTCTAAAACTATGCTCTATTGAACAGAGAGCGAGAAAGCAAACCACACAGTCACCAGGTAACCCAGTGCAACGCGTCTGTTGCATATTATGTGTTTCAGTTTCATTCAATGAAAGCTAAGCTGTCTAGCCCACCAAAACTGACTGCCGAATGTGAAGTTGGAGGATTATAATAATGTGCAATTGAAAAGCCACTTATTCATACATTGGTTCAAAATATCGCCCTCAATGTACAAGGGTAGAAGAGTAAAAAAAAACACAAAAAAAAACAAAGGGCATGTTACCCCCCCCCCCCCATGTAGAACAGCCATAGGTTCTTATGATCACAAGTCTTCCCTTGGGCTACGCTATTCTGGTGAGAAGCCATGCTAAATGTTACAGCATATTAACTAGAGCTTCGAAAGGATTCAATTAATTTCCAGAACAAACCAAAAAAAAGAAAAAAGAAAAAAAAAGGCAATGAGTTTCAGAACAAATGTTGCATCACTGCGTTTTCACATCAACCAAAACACCATAAAAGTTCACCCAACCATTTCTCATCTCACACTAAAACCAACCACAGCATGTGAGTTGATTTGGCATGGGTCATAAGGTGGCCAAGGACCTTAAGAATAATAATTATGATAATAACAATGCGTCCTCCTACAGTTGAATGACCAGTAACCGTCCGATGGCAGACCAAACCTCACTGCTGAGCATGGGTGATAAAACAAATAGGAGTTTGTCTTCTTACAGAGGTTTTTTTTTTGTTTATTTTATTTTTTATTTATTTATAGTATCCATTTTGTTTTCCATCAGATCTCCCAACAGCAAAACAGACACCGTAATGCTACCGGGGGAATTTAAACAGTCAAAAACATGAACATACTATGTACACCTTATCGTCGGAGACAAGCGCGTCAGCATCGTCAGGTCGGGGCAACACTGCCACCACTCCCCTGTCTCTGCAACCACCGGCAGACCCCAGTCAGGGGCGGGCAGACAGGCAGCCCCAGGCCAGGCTAGAGCCCCTCAACAGGCTAACGAAGGGTGGGCGGGTGGGTTTTGAAGGAGGGGTGGACACTCAGGAGTGGCCTGGAGAAGGGCTGGCCTGCCCTGACCCGCCCCGGGGCCAGAGAGAGTGAGAGAGCGTCCCAATAAAAGCTCAGTGGACAGGGGGACGGGATGAGGGAGAGCAGGACGATGGCGTCTTGAGGCACAGCGGGGGAGGAGAGGAGGGGCGGCGACAGAGTTACTCCTTAGGCGGGGCAGGTGCCGGGGCGGCGCTGGGGGCGATCGGAGTGACCTCCTCCGTGCTCTCCCAGTTCTCTTGTGCTCGCGGGCCCGGCCCAGGAGCGGGGCCCGGGCCCGGGGCGAAGGCGGGGGCAGGCGTGGTGGGTGTGGGGGAGGTGGTGGCGGTGGTGGTAGCGGTGGTTGTAGCGGTGGCGGTGCCGCCGCCTGTCGTCTGGGCCGGGCCTGGGGTAGGGGCTGAGGCGGGGCTGGGGCGCTGGGGGTTGTTCATGTGCTGCGCGGCGGGCCCCGTGTACGGCTGACCGTGAGGGTGGTTGTTCTGCGTGGGAGGAGACGGGGTCAGAGGTCAGAGCATTGCCACTACACAGTCAGAGCACCGCTGTCGCCTTACAAGCTACAGGAGCTCAGTTAACATCTTTCCGGCGGTCAAACACGGGCTCTCGGGAGTGGGGGGGGGTGATGTCAAATCAAACTACAATCTGGTTTTGAGACATGGGACCCACCAGCGTACACGTGTGTGTGTGTGTGCGTGCGCGCCTACCTGATGGAAGTGGGTGCTCCCCGGAGAATGGGAGTAGAGGGAGGTGTCCTCGGGTGGAGAGGAGTCCTGATCGTCGGGTGCCTCCTGGTCATCGGGCTCCTGGGAAATGATGCAGACGCGTGTGGGCGTTACTTTCCACAGCAGCAGCACATTAGACGTTAGTCTTCGGACCAGACAGCTGGGTTAACCCAGGAACGTCTCAGCGCTTAAGGCATACGCAGCGGTGTGTGTGCACGTGCAAGACAACGATGCATCGTTGAACACTCAGGCCCCGATCACACGGAGACGGGTCGCTAGACATGCGTCGCTAACCAAGCCATTGTTTTGCTATGGTACGATGTGCCTGGCATGCGCTCTCTTCTGCCGTTTTTCAGACGCGCATGAAAGCTCAAACGCTCCACAACTGTTCAGTGCAAGGCTCGTCAACGTAACAGCTGGCCCAGGTAGAGGCTCTCCTTGGCACATGTGTGTGTGATCGGGGCTTCATCAAAGCACTCCAGCAACGCGTCTGTGTGATTGGGGCCTCTTTTATTCAAGAGCTGAAGGTCCAGTGCACTCGTTTACTGTGCAAAGACTATGTCTGTCATGTATCCACAATGTGTTGTCATGTTGACAGGTTCCAACATCTAGCAATCACCACAACATGACAAAGACAAATGGAAAAGAATTGGCAGGCCCGTAGCCCAACACAGGAGTGGTTTACCATCAACACTAGTACACACTATTCTTGTGTCGTTCTTAACACAGTTTGTAATCGATTACGTGCGATGACTTGGAAACATTTCCAATTGCATTCAGCGCAACACTTGAATTGATATACTTCATGAATTGATCAAGACAAATGGGCTTCAATCAATACAACTGTGTAGAAATGTGTCAGGCGTAAAATGATGTTGACAACTACTCTATAGTGTGTGCATGAAGAGAGGCTCAAGCTTCAGCAAATCAACAGAGCATCAAAGCGAGTTACAACACAATGCTACTGCTAGAACAGCAGCAGAGCAGAGTTGTGAATTATTTATTATTGACACTGTACATGCCTACTCTCACCTCACCAATAGCTGTCACTACTGTAAGACTATAGCCAAGGCTTAGAGTTTTCGATCAGGTGTGTATGTGGCAGACTACACCACAGTTGGTTTGCTTTGGGGAAGCAGAACAAGCAGCTCTGGGTGTGTGGCTGTGTCTGTGATGGGAGGCCTGGCTGGTGTCTGTGATGGGAGGCCTGGCTGGTGTCTGTGATGGGAGTCTGTGATGGGAGGCCTGGCTGGTGTCTGTGATGGGAGGCCTGGCTGGTGTCTGTGATGGGAGGCCTGGCTGGTGTCTGGTGTATTGTTGCCTGCTTGAGGCTAACCGCTGGGGCTGGGCAACAGGACAGGAGTGAGAACAACGCCCTGCTCACAGCGTGCAGCTGCGAAACATGATTCCTTTTGCCACCGCAAGGCATATACACCTGTGCGCCAGTCTGTCTGTCTCTAGCTGTCTGTCTGTCCTACAGCTGCGCTAGTGGACGAGATGCCCTGCGGACACCAAGAGACGGAGGACGGCGACAGTGGCAGAGCGAGCTGAGTCTTACAGTGGGCTGCTGCTGTCTTGTCCCTTCCCCAGGCAAAAGCTGCTGTGGCGAGGAGGATTTCGGCATCGTGGGGTCTTCTTCAGACGCCACCTCGTGCTTCGTTAAGTGACACTATTTTGAAACGGCAGTTAATAACGCATATTGACACAAGCGTCAATACATCCTGTGGCTCGTTTGTGTCTTATAGCAGTCTCATTTTGTCACTTTAGTTTTAAACACATTCTCAGTTAGGATCTAAATCAACACACTAGATTTATAACTTATTCAGTAATGCACAAAATATTGTCAACAAAAATAAGGGAAAATTAAAATACAAAGAGTAATAAATTGTATACATCGGGGGGGGGGAATATACCAGAAAGATGATCGTCGAAAACTCAAAAGCCCTACCTATAGTAACATCCTATCAATACATGTACATATGGACAAAAAAACATCTTTCTGGCATCTAACAGAAACAACCCAGCTGTGTAATACTCCAACGCCCTTAAATATAAAGAAAATCTCTACAGCAAGTGGGAAGAAAGAAAAGAAAATATGTTTTAGCAGAGATGTCTGACAAAATATGAGAAAAAGCATGCCACTCTACACGGTGTGCACACTATGTAAAATACATGCTAAAGGCAGGTGTGCTGTTAAAAGTGGAGCTTCACCACCAAATAACAAGCAGCACCGTGCATAATGGTGTCAGAGGCCTGTGCGCAAGCGTGCATGTTCACGTGCGCGCACGTGTGTGTGTGTGTGTGTGCTGCCAGAGGCATTACCTCCTCGGGACAGAGTTCACAGGCCTTAGCCAGCGTCATGCGAGCGCTGTGCGAGCGCTCCAGGAAGTAGCCGTTGGACGTCTCATTGCTCTGCACCGGGGGCGACCAGTTGTTGTAGGTGTACTGGGGGTTCCCCGTGTACGGCCTGCGCTCCAGCTCGTCTCCCAACCACTCCACAGCCCACGTCCACTTACGCTTCAGGTCACCGTTGCTCTGGAGACACACGGGACAGATGTTTATAAAGAGGAGACAGACCACTTAGAGAGTCCTCAATAGAACTCTATGGGAGCAGTACCAGATACATTATATAGAGGAGACA
>JAODTR010000014.1:455074-470537 GCA_025399935.1 Amblyopsis rosae
TGGCATGCCTGTGTCAGCAGGAGTAGACACGCCCCCTAGCCACTACTAACCCTTCAGCAGTGCAGGATCCTCACAACATACACACACACACACACGCACACGCATGTGCACACGCGCACACACACGCACACACACACACACGATCATTGCTTACACACACACACACGCTCACGCGCACACACACGCACACACACGCACACACACACACACACACACACACACACACACACACACACTGAGATAAGATAGATAAGATAATTCTTTATTGTCATTGTACAGAGCCCCCATACAACAAAATTGAAGTTTCTACCATAAGGTGCATTTACAAGGACATACAAACAACAAATAAATAAATACAGTTTTAAGAACTTCCATATTATCAGAGAGGCAGTACTATATTACGCATATAATATATATACAAAATATATAATAATATTGGCGCATGTGGAGGTTATTAACATGGTGTGTCTCAGTAAATGGTACGTTAGCTCATATTGGTGTCGAGTGTTCTCATAGACAGCCCTGCTTTTTATGCTCCTGTACCTCCTTCTGGAGGGAAGCAGGCTGAGCAGATGATGTCCAGGGTGGAGGTAGTCATGGACTATCTTGTCTGTTCTGGAGAGACATCGTGAGCTGCCGATATTATCCAGAGAGGGTTCAGAGACTGCATAAATAATACAGCCAGCTGATCCTGTAATACACACTTCCATATTGTACATAAAGTGACCTACCCCTCAGTAAGTAAGTCACCCATACAGTGACTAATACGTTTATTAATAAATAAGAAATGTTTTATATATCATTTATTTAAAAAATGACAAAATTAAACTACTCAACAACCTTTAACAACGTTTGAGCCTCAAAAAGAATCACAGACGCATAAAAATAAACCTTGAAATCATCTTGTGGACCCAGAAAGCAATTTGTCTGGTCGGCGTGACGACATATGGTTGGGCTTGAGAACTCGGGTGACAACTCGGTGACAACAAACGGCTGTGGCCTAGCAACCAAACGTGGTGAACCAGTTTCACATGTAGGCTATTCAAATTCGTTTTGCAAAGTCTCTATTTTTTATTTATTATGCTGAATTAGGCTATTTAGTATATATTCGTGTTATGATGAGCTCCCAGGCGATGCCAAGAAGCATTCATTTACACAGATTTGGACCACATAGAAATAAACGCTTGTTTTCACTGTCTTACTAAGCAATCGTGCAACGTCACACTGACCAGACGAATATGCCCCCTTTCCCCCACACCCCAAACAGAGAACCATGTCAGTCAGCATGCAGTACCACCGCTCTGCGCAGACCCAAACACAACGCCAGGGATCATGGAACCATCATGGCACTGAACAGGCTGCTGAACAGGCTGCTGAACAGGCTGCTGAACAGGCTGCTGAACAGTAGAACGAGGACAGCGTGAACAGTTTACGCAAGACCTTTGTTATCTGACTGCATCTTTTATCCATCTCTATCTCTCTCTTTCTATCCTTGATGCACTTTCTCTCACTGTTGTAGACACACATGTAAGCTCACACACAGACACATGTATGCACGCACACGCACAGACACACACACACACACAGACACACACAAAGGATCAGGAAACACCAAGGGTCTCTCCATGCATGTTAAACAATACTCTGACTGTCAACAATCAGGCATAAATTAGCAGGCAAGGCCTCTATTGTATTTATTCTGATAATTACCTCCCAGGAGGGCACACGCACGCACATACACACACACACTGCACGCACGCACACATTCTGCACAACGTGGCATGACACACACACACACACACATGATGATGGGATGTCTAGACCCCTCCTACCATTTCACATACCCATTCTCAGGCTTGGTATAGTGTGTGTGTGTGTGTGTGTGTGTGTGTACGTGTGTGTGTGATTTGTCATGATAGATATTTTTATATATTCCTTCTTTTGAAATCACTACTCAAAACGTACTTTTATAAGAATACTTTTCGCTCTAGTTTTTGATAATTGAACAAGATGTTACTGTTTTATTATGGTTTTATATAGTTTTAAATGTTTTATCTAAGGGAAGGGAAGCAAAGCTCCTCCCCCAAAAAGAAAATCACTACCATACACTTCTCCCAACTTGTACAAGAACAATGAGTTCAGACGTGGCCAAGCAAACGAGTTTTAGGCCCTTACTCTTGGTCCCTAACTTTTAACCATAGGCTTATCAAAGATATTGGGTATTAATTCATTAATAATGGATATAACCCGTCTTTGAAGCGGATGCGCTGGTGGACTTTAGAGGTCCCTGCTGCCTAATGAAGCATGTGGAGTCACCTTTGAGGAGCTGAGGGCCGAGGGGGCGCTCGGCGAAACAAGTCTTTGTATTAAAGGGGCTGAGCGAGCCGACCCGTGCCTCTCTCTCTTTCTCTGCATCGCGACGCCTTCGTTACCGTGCCGACCGCATGCAGACCCCCTGTCCTCTGCTGAGGAGACCGCAGACAAATTTGTTTAATTTAATGTAAATAATGAATTCCCAAGGAAGTGATTTAGTCGAGGTCGGTAATTGCCAGAGATCACAGGGCACAATTCTAAACTTCAAAACGACCGTGCCAGGCGGTCGTAAGATCCGTAACGACGTCTTCGAAGAATAGAAAAAGAAGATGACATATAAAACAGATGGAAAAGAGGTGGGGGGGGGAGAGACCGAGGAGGAGAAACAGACAGAGATGGAGACGAGGAGATGAACTAATGAGGAACAAAGGCCTAACAAGTTTGGCGAGGGAAATCGAGTGTTTCCAAAGTCGTCTTTAAACTTGCTGAGATGAAGCGCTGATGCGGCAGTTGTTTTTGACAGCTCGGGACGAGACGGGCCACAGCTCGGAGAGAGTGGGCTAATTCCTTATTCCTTTATATTACCCGCTATCTGTCTCTGCTGGGACCCCCCTCAAACCTCTCTCTGCTTCCCGACATTGATTCTCGAATTAGACGGTTTTATTGAATAATTAATAGGCCTTTTTCCCGTGATTGATGATTTGCATGGCTTGAATATTAGCTTTTCAATCAAACGCAGCTTGTTCTAATGTAATCATATTGAAAACATGTCAGACACTGTTTACCCACTTTGGGTGCAGCGCTGTCTTAAGTCACAGCTGTTGAGGCACTCCAGGCTCAGCGGTAGGGAATGGCCTTGTGTCACGCACACATGCACACACGCACACACACACACACACACACACAAGTAAACGCACGCACACACACATTTCTGTATTCCCACACTTTATGGGAAGGATTATAAGAATTATAAGGAACACAAAGATACACACCAAGCATACAAAAAACACATCTTGTGGTTTATCTTACTGTAAATGTGAAATCTCTTTTTCTCTCTCTCTCTCTTTCACTCTCTCTCTCTCTCTCTCTCTCACACACACACACACACGTGTGCACGCACGCACACACACACACTAACACGCATGCGCTAACAAACACACAGGCATACATGCATGGCACATGTCAAACATGCTGGAACATAACCATTTACTGTAAGTGGCAACACACACACACACACACACACAAACACGCATTCACGCACGCACAGACAGATACATATGCATGCACACATCCATCCACACACACACACACACACACACACACACACACACACACACACGCACACACACACACACACACACACCCACGCACCCCCAAAAGAGTCCTGATAGCTTTGGTTCCCCTGAAAAGCCATCAGTTCTCCAAAGCGGCCTGTCTAATAGCAACAGTGTTGAGTGGCAGCCCGGCTGCGGCTGGGAATAGATTGTCAGGCATGTTGCGTCTGCACGCGCAGCCGCACATCACACGCACGCACACGCGCGCACGTCACACAAAGAGCACGCATCAATGCTACATGAGATGCACACGCATTAACTTTCCATTTTGACTGGGATTGAAGTGGAGCGCTAAATTACACCCCTACCCTCCCCAAAGCTTGTTTTTGCTTGTTTCCCTCATTTGTTTATTTATTTCCTTACTTATTTATTCATTTCCCAGAGTCCGTTGTTTACTCTCTCTCTCTCTCTCTCTCTCTCTCTCTCTCTTTCTCTCTCTCTCTCTCCGCTCAGCCCCGCGTCGGCGAGTGAAAGCTCCTTGCCTAGCGTTGTGTCTAGCGTGTTTAGGCGGCACCAAACATGTGTGCGGCTAAATAATTCACGCCGTACCCGACTATCGACAGGGCAGTGATCATGTCGAGACATGGAGGCATGGATGAAGGCCCGCCTCTTCATCTCACATTCACTCACTGTGTGTGCGTGTGTGTGTCAACGCCTGTGTGCGTGCATGTGTGAGTCTGTGCGTGTGCACATGCTTGTGTGTGTGTACTCGTGTGAGTCCGTGTGTACATGTACATGCACGTGTGTGTGCGCGTACGTGTGAGTGTGTGTACGTGTGCGTGCGTGTGTGTGTGCGTGTGTGTGCGTGTACATGTAAATGTATGTGTGAGCACGTGTGAGCGTGTGTACGTGTGCGCATGTGCGTGTTGTCGTGGGAGTGGATTAGGAACTGTGTTGGTGTCTCAGCATTACAGGCAGAGGCAACTGCACACATCGCAGCGGTGGGTGCTGCGTGTGAATTGGCGAGGGTGCATCCCAAGGCGTCTGCCTTACAACTGACTGTGAGTCTCATTCGGCACTTTCTGTTCCCACACATGACAGTTCATTCAGTATACATGCAATACATTCAGTGTAGATACAAGCCGTAGGCATCGGGTACTCCACGAATAAGCTCCCAAAACACAGAGGATTCTCAATGAAACGGCACATCGTCATGTCTCTGATGAGCTGATATACCGTCATACTGTATGGCGTGGCTAGGTAGTGTTGGGGGGGGCGAAGGGGGGAGGGGGTGAAGAGGAATGGGCTGGTCGTGCTAACAAGCTAACTAAGCAATTACACATGGTAAAAAATGTTTTATTGATCGTCTGGGTGGTGCGGGTAATGGCAGCCTAATGGCATTTCCAATAACCAATGACCCTCAGTTTTGAGATTCCAATCGTGTCGCGGTGCAGCTGTGTAGAGTACAGCAGTAAGGCAGGAAGGGAGGAAGGAAGGACATAAAGAAAGAGAAAGGAAGAAAACATGGAAGGAAGGAAGTAAGAAAGAAAGAATGAAAGAGAAAGGAAGGAATAAAGGAAGTATGAAATACCAAAGGAATGGAATATGGAATGCCAAAGGAGTCTAGGTTCTCAAAGACGTATTTACAACAAAGAGTGTGAACCCCAACCACCTAACAAAGAGTGAACCCCATCCACCTAACAAAGCCTGAACCCCAACCACATAACATAGAGTGAACCCCAACCACCTAACAAAGCCTGAACCCCAACCACATAACATAGAGTGAACCCCAACCACCTAACAAAGGGGGGGGGGGGAAAGGCAACACAAACTAAAACGTGCACAAAAACAATCAAACAAACAAATAAACAATATTTTCCTTTCACTATAAAGGCACCTTGAAGAGATGGGCCGCTCCCTCGGGCTTACCAAGTATCTGATATATTATGCAAGGAATCATTAGGCTAAATTAAAAAGCTGTTTGAGGGTAACCGGATCCTTTAATGAGGTCAGCGAGCTGAGAAGCGACATTAAAACCCTAGAAACACAACACGAACAGGAGAGGAGCCCGATCGATTATCAATCACACAGGTCATTATGCCCCCCCCCTTCTCTGTCTCTCTTGTTCGCGCGCGTGCACGCGCGCACACACGCACGCGCAGACACACACATGCAGGCCCCCATGCTATGCACATAAAACATAAAACGACAACACCACCCTCTGACACGTGTGCACACACACATGCACACACACACACACACACACACACACACACACACAAAAGAAACACTCAGTGACCTCCAAAGCTGACACGTGCACACACACACACACACACACACACACATACACTCATGCATGCACTAATTTAGAAATTCCTTGCATTTCCGCCCCTTTAAGCTTTCTCCAGCCATGCTGAGCAGCCTCTGACAATTGGAGTAATCGGGACAGGTTCATCTGTTTCTGGCAGGGTTGTTTGTATGGATATTTATGTGTGTGTGCGTGTGTGTGTGCGTGCGTGCATGTGTGCATGTGCGCGCGTGCGCGCGTGTGTGTGCGCCTGTTCATTCACACATTTGTTTGTTTGTGTGTGTTTATGTGAGCTTCGGGGAGAAGGCATGAGACTATTTGGCATGGTGGATGCTCCTGTCTGTCTGTAATAAGGGGCGTTGAATTATAAGCAGGTAGATGATCTAAAAATACACCCAAACTGATGTTAAAGAGTCAAGCTACACTAAAGGCTGACAATTATATTAATGCCACCGAGTTTTGATGAAGAAATTAAACGTGTCTAGCCTGCCCCTTGGAGCAATGCTTAGTATTTATATAAGCGTGTTTGTGTGTGTTAGTACGTTTTATTTATATTACGGCTGTCAAAATAATGTCATTAATAATACTTAATTAATTATATAAAAATAACATGTCAAAAAATTAACACAGAATAATCACGTTGTTGACCCTGCCCCCTTTAGTTACTGTTGCTAACTATACTGTACTGTTTCTTCAGAGAGAATACATTTTATTTAAGGTTCCAACGAACGGCACTTCCGCACTCCATTTTCGGCGACTGTTTTGAGATAAATCTACGTTGTCTCAGGCCATGCATGGTGGATGTAGCTGTCTGGGCACTGCCTCCATCAGCCTCCACGGCTTGGTGACACGCTCACTTAAGACCAGAAGCGTTCCATTTCTGCTCCATTAAGATCCATTACAACGCTCTATCTTTGCATAATTGTAAAATCTTGGTTTGTCCATGCAGCGTTGAATGTCATCAGAACTTGATGCTGAACAATTTGCTCAAATTTGAGTAACGTGTGATCTCTTATTTGTTCAAGCTGCATTTTTGATAGCTTGAAGGCAGTTCAAAGATGTTTGGTTTAAACTGGTAAAAACAGCATTAGAGCAATCTATATTGAAAACAACATACAAGGAAGGTGTTGATTGCATTTACACGTCATCGCTATAAGACAAACGCACTATGTCTAGCTTAACTGTACGACATTCAGCAAAATGCTTTGAAGTGTGAATGAATGTTGAGCTTCAGAGATGACCCCTTGTGCACCTTATCTGTCATTGTACTGTTTCGGTCTGTGGATTAATACATGTCTCATGCCTTTACTGCTGTTGAGATTAACTGGGGTCTATGTTAACATCGCAAAGGCTCCGCTAACTAGACTATTTCTGGTTCATACCTCTTCCCCAAATAGGAAGCAATGCTCTTAACATGGTTGGGCCTTTGCCATCTTGTTTTGCATAGCTGGCGACTCCATTTGTGTGTGTTTGTGTATTTCAACCTCTATGTGTATGTGTGTGTGTGTGTGTGTGTGTGTGTGTGTGAGCGCCGATGATTAAAATAGCTACCTGGTGATACATGCAATCCATCACCATCGCCCTCAGATGGCCCTCGCACCCAATCGCTCTTCATCCCTCTCTATCACTCCATCCTTTCTTCCCCTCTCTCTGACCGACTGTCTACTCTTATCATTCTCTCCCATCCTGTCATCTCTCCGTCACATGGGGGGGGGGGTGCGGGTCTGTGACCTTTGACCCCGCGAGGGGATGAGTGAGAGGTCCCGGCTCGGGCTCCTATCAAATGGGACAGTTGGCACGACTCGGTCGCGTGCAATTAGAGCAGCTGCTATCCCCTCTTGTCAGTGGCAGAGAGTGCGCTGCATTGCGAAGCAGGCCTGCTCTCACCGGAGAACTGTGTGGCGTGCAGGCGCTTTAGAAAGCCCAGGCCTGATCGCCATGCGCCTCTGTGTGTGCATGCGTGTGCGGGTGTTGTTATGGATGTGGCTTCAATGACAGATGATTGTCAGATGCAGACTTGAGACAGGGAGAGAGAGGGTGATAGAGGGAGACAAGGAGCGAGAGAGGAGAGAGGGAGACAAGGAGAGAGAGAGAGAGAGAGAGAGAGAGAGAGAGAAGGGAAATACCTTAAAAGACCGGCGGCTTTCATGTGGCGTTCCCGTGGAGACTCTGAGAGCAACAGTTGTCGGTGGATCTGAGCAGAGTTATTGGAATGCCTGCTCAACGCTCCAGGTGCCAAGTGGCCACCTCTCTGGCTTGCATGCTTCACACTGCCTCACGCATGCACACACACACACACACACACACACACACACACACACACACACACACACACACAGTCGCGCGCGCACGTGTGCCAATCTGCACGTAGTCTCTGTTTTAATGTTTCATGCTAAGCTCTTTATGCCACCACCTTTCATGTGTCGGCCCTGCACATATAGATTTACACAGCCTACCGACCTCTAACCAATTAGGGCAGCTTTCCTGCGTCGTTTCCAAGGTTACGGTGGGGTCAAACCCGATCCCATGTCCCTGTGTCTTTTCATTCTCCTCTGAGAACACAGCTCACTGATTCAGATGTAACAGATGTGTGATGCTGTGTGTGTGTGCGTGTGTGCATGCATGAGGGTGGTTTTGAAGTGTGATTGGCCGTCCGCAGGCACACTTTCCACCGGCATGCTTTCTTTGATGTGTGTGTGTGTGTGTGTGTGTGTGTGTGCGTGTTTGTGTGTGCGTGTGCGCGTGCGTGAGCGTGTGTAAATGTGTCATTAAGGGATTGTGCGAGAGGGTTTTTGACAGAGGTGTTGCCTGTTTTTCACTAAGTGACCGATCCCAAGACCCGCCTCTTTCACCTGTCCAACCTAGTTACCGTAACTAGGTTGGACAAAACAGCACAGTAGGCTATATCAGGGTTCGGTCAATTATGATGGCCTTCTCAGAGTGTGTGTGTGTGTGTGTGTGTGTGTGTGAGAGAGAGAGAGAGAGAGAGAGAGAGAGAGAGAGAGAGAGAGAGAGAGAGAGGTCAGTTAGTGCACAGTGCCCTTTAGGTGGTAGACCTCCAGCCCAGTGACTAAAGGGTCACTGAGTCCCGGGTCCAGCTGTTCCCCTTCAACGAGTCCCACTGCAGACGGTCACATGGTGATGACATCATCAGACCACCCCTTCATCTCACCTCTGAGACAACGCTAGTGAGGCGTGTGTTACATTGCTCTCTCTCCCTATCTATCTTTTCCTCTCACTATCATGCACTACATCTCTCTCTCTTTCAGTTTAGTTCAGTTTAAGAAAGGTTTATTGGCAAGGTCATTTCTCATATTGTCAAAGCACCAACAATAAAGAAAACAAAATACAGTATATACATTAAACATACATAGAACTTTCTTTCTCTCTCTCTCTCTCTCTCTCTCTCTCTCTCTCTCTCTCTCCATTTCTCGCTTTCTCTCTTACTCTCCCTCCAATCGCTCTCTCTATACTTATTTCTATGTCTACCTCTCTCTCTATCATTCAATACCTCCCTCTCTCCCTCTCTCCCTCTCGCTCACATGCACAGGCCCAGCCCACCCCAGCTCACATTATCTCCCGACCCCCCTTCCCGCCTCAAACCTCCTCATCGGGACGTGGCAGGACGAAGACGCCGAGCATTGTGATCTGAATGGCTGCGCTTCTGTACGTGTTCACCGATTGGACGGCCAAACTGTGCCGGCACGCATGGGTTTTGTCTCAGGAAATGCTTATTAGCGCAGACGTAAAAGCAACGTGTCCCCCTTTTGTTTTGTTGATCAGGGGTGAAACATCACTTGGCGCTGGAGTCAACTCGTAAAAATAAAAAATAACATCACTCGTTTGGTACGGAATTAACTGGAACAAAAGCACATGAAGGCATGAGCTTTGGCGACAAGCAACAATAAGCATAAGTATTGTCTTTATGCAGAATCAAACGGTGTGTTTATTCCTGGCCTTTTTGGTTCAGCGCTGTATTGTGTGTTTGGTGCCGTACAGCATTAGATTCATTAGAAATTCACAAGCACAAGTATGACTGCAACGCTCACACCCGATCACACAAAATTATTTCTTTTTTATTGCAACTATAAGCTATTTTTATTGATCTCACATATCTGAGGGTAGTGGGGGGCGCTGCCTGGATCAGCCCGGACCCCCACCGCCATGTCGTGATTTCAGCACACGGCGTTCGGAAGGAGCCGCAAGGTTTTGAACTCCAACCGCGGTTGGAAGACGACGCTCTTGTGATAGCGCGCGACTTTGAAAAACTCTTTTCTTTTCATGAGTAGGAGAGGAGCGACGGCAAGACAGAGACAAGAGAATGCAGCTGTCTTGCTCGCAGTTTTGTTTTCCTGTTGGAAATCAAAAAGGCGCCGTTTGGTGTATTTGCCCCTGAGCAGCATGCTGTTGCTTTGGTGGCGGATTGCAGAGGTGTAAACGACATGACTTTCTTCTTCTTCTCCTCCTTCTTCTCCTCCTTCTTCTTCTTCTATGGTGTGGCACATCTAGATTTGTGTACCACTGTCTTCCTCGTCTGTCGTCTACAAGAGCAGAAGAATGTTTTGGAACACCAACCCACAGAGCATTTTCACAAACCCATCAAGTGCTCTTTATTTTCATCTACAAATATTTGCCAAGCATTTCTTAAGTGTTTGCAAAGTGCTGCACCTGTTATGTGATATGCTCGGTATGTCCTCCATGATATACATTACATGACAGTAAATGGATTACTGTAAACCTAATACGGATTTTTATTCAAAACATCAAAGGGGCGGTGGTGTTTGTAGAGGTAGGAACACGTCAAACTTCTACTGTATATTACAACATTTGTTTTGCTGTGTGAATGGATCGAGCTAATGTGTCAATGTTGACCCGACAGCTGCTGACGGTTCTGATTTGAGCTTGCTATCAGCTGTTTGAAGATGTTAAACCTGACTAAACATCGCAAATCGTTTCAGTCAGAACCGTTTGTTTCTCCGCCACCAACATCTTGTCCGCATCAGCGGAGAACTGGACAGTATTTCTGGCCATGCAGCTGGACGGACAGCGCTGGTGAAGTCAGAGCTTGGCTTCTCCCCACGGACATTCATAGCTGAGCGAGTCACATCGAATTTATTACAGCGCCCGTTGCAATGTTCAGATGCGGCTATAATAACAGCGAGGATGAGCTCTGGTTCACATCAGCTATAAGTGGACCTAGCGTTTAAGATCATTATTAAGCGTTTGTGGGGGGGGGGGAGTTATACCAACTTTGAACAGAGGGGGAAACTCTGAAGGCGCTCACACACTGGCCTTCTCCGAGATACATAGCTAATATGAGGGCGAGATGATTGAGAGAGAGAGAGACATGAACAGGGAATGAAAGAGATGGAGAGAGAGAGAGAGAGAGAGAGAGAGGAGTGGGGGCCTTCTGCTCCGGAGCGCCAACTCCCCGGCACATTTTTCATTTCCCACCGAGTTGAAAAGATCAGGTAATTGAAAAGGAGAAGACAATCCAACAGCCACAGCTCCACAGATGCCAATGAAAAGCTTCAACAGCATTAGGCTGTTACACGATGGGTCCCTTCTTTGTGTTTCCTTCACGCGGGGGGGGGGGGAGCTTTTTAATGACAACACCTGAAGTGTTTTCTATCAGGCCCATGCATCATTGTCAGTGCCAGAGATGAAACCCCATTGTTTCCATTTGGATGGGTGACGACGTCAACCCAGAGAGAGAGGGAGAGAGAGAGAGAGAGAGAGAGAGAGAGAGAGAGAGAGAGAGAGAGAGAGGTGTGGTGCCTCCACAATCAAACAAAGTCAAAAAGTAATAACAGTCAGATGTATATTCAACATCTCCTCACACACCTTCCCAAATAATGGAGAAATAGGTCCCAGTGTTATTGCTTTTCGGAGCCACGCGTTCTCTCTGGCCAATATTGTATGATTTATACTGCTGACTCTGGTTCCGCGGATCGTATCAAAAGTTGTGTCCAGGAACATTTTCCCTGGGAAATCCACGGAGTTAATATTCATCACAAGTAATGAATAAAATGGGAAACATGAATAAGTCCATTGTCAGAATTTTTTGAACACAGTAAGGCTATAGTAAAACGTGATAGTAAATCATAAAATATTATGCGAGCTCAATGATAAGATGCCACGACGGACGCGCTTGATTTCATTCTACTGGCTGCGTTATGAAGGACCAACACGTCTTGGCGCTTCCCATGCAAGGAAGGTTAAATGCAAATGTAAACAAATGATAATGCAATCAATTGCTTGCCTCCACCCCCCACACACACACCCTGAGCAAAGGCTTTACATGCACGTCATGTGGGGAATCCTTCATATTTTGGATGGATCTCATTTCTCCACACTCAATGCCCTCCGTCAAGACGTAGGATTGGGATCTGTCTGGTATTAATAGTTTTATGATTTATAGGCAGGCGGGTGTGTGAACAGCGGCACACCGCCCGACAGCCAGATATACAATTATCTGCTGCTCTCCCGCTATATGAACGCTGTTCCATGAGCATCGCTCCTTAGAGGAGACACGGGCCATTTGTCTCCCGGGCTGCCTGCTCACCGCACCAGTAATAAGCCATCTGCTGGATCTGAACATGAAAGATTAAAATGATATACAGTATGAAAGCTCTCTATTCAGTTGCTAATGTCCAGGATTCAGGGACGCAGAGGCCAAAGCTGTCATTTCTCCCAGGAAGAGGTAATTATCCCTTTTCCTGTGCCCTGGACCCCTTGGTCCCAACACACAGGACCCGGCCCCCAAGCTGCCTGCCAATGGCCAAACCTCATTTAGGAGGCCAGAACAATGCCTGACCAAATGTCTTATGGAGGCTAATCCGCACCGTTCTTTGTATTCATTGAGGACCGGTCGTATGGGCTGAGCCCTACGGCTTGTGTGTGTGTGTGTGTGTGTGTGTGCGCTTTTGTGAGTGTATGTGCGTGTGTGTGTGTGTGTTGAAGGGCAAGGGGTCAACTTCAAGCCCATGGGTGAGATGGGTGATTATTTCACTTACTGTCGTTTGCATGTGTGTGTGTGTGTGTGTATGTGTGTGTACGTGCGCGCATGTGTGTGTGTGTGTGTGTGTGTGTGTGTGTGTGCGTGTGCGTGTGCGTGTGCGCGTGTGCCTGTGCATATACATGCACTGGGTTTGTAAAGGAAAGGGGGAATCTTGTAAATAAATAGGGGATTAGAGAGTGACACATTTGTGGTGTGAGTTTGATCTACATCTGAGCGATGGAGATGGAGGAAGCCAAATTGGCATTGGTCGCGCTGGGGGTGGGGAGATGATGGTGGGAAGATGGAGGCACGTGACTAGAGAAGATTAAGGTTTGTAGAGCATGCAGGGTGTATTGTATAACACACTTTCATATTTAACTCACTAAAGATGTTTTAGTTGGAGTTCCAGTTCAGATTTAGTTGTTATGGCACTGCGGTTCAGGCCAGTAATACGTAGCGAATTTTTCTCAAACCCAATAAAATAATGGTTCAAAGACTGAGACACCCTACAGACACTGCTGAAGGAAAGTGGTTAAACAATTATAACACAACACACCAAGAATGTACACATTTTATTCATAATAATGATTATGGAACTAATGGAATACAGTAGGCTGTTTTTTCCAGACAGTGATTAACCCTAGTCCTAAACTACAGTATACAGTAGACTAAAGACAAATGTCTTTATTCCAAGACCATGGTTAGTCAAGGACTGTACTTAATCCCTGTCTGGAAACCAGACACACACAGTACATGTAGGAAATATCACACGGGAAAGAGACGCATGTTGGTGCTGATCGCAGCTGTGCGTGTGTGTGTGTGTGTGCGTGTGTGTGTGTATAACTTCAAAGCACCCCCTCCCCCTTCCCATTCCACCAGTACATGGTCCTACACCCCTATTTGAGAATGAGCATGTGCCAATATTGATAATGGACTGTGACCAGGTGAAATGCCTTGATAGGAATGTCCTGTGTAACCTTATCTAGCCCTTAGCCCTTATCTAGCCCTATCCAGCCCTTATCTAGCCCTTATATATCCCTTATTCAGCCATTATAGTCCTTATCTATCCCTTATAGCTTTATTCAGCCCTTATCTAGCCATATCCAGCCATTATCTAGCCCTTATCCAGCCCTTAGCTAGCCCTTATTCAGCCATTATAGTCCTTATCTATCCCTTATAGCTATATTCAGCCCTCATCAAGCTTTTATCCATCCCTTATCCAGCCCTTATCCATCCCTTATCCTCCCTTATCCATCCCTTATCCAGCCCTTATCCAGCCCCTATCCAGCCCTTATCCATCCCTTAGCTAGCCCTCATACAGCCCTTATCCAGCCCTTATAGCCCTTATTCAGACCATATCTAGCCCTTATCCATCCCTTATCCAGCCCTTATCCAGCCCTTATCCATCCCTTAGCTAGCCCTCATACAGCCCTTATCCAGCCCTTATAGCCCTTATTCAGACCATATCTAGCCCTTATTCAGCTCTTATCTAGCCTTTATAGCCCTCATTCAGCCCTTATCTAGCCCTTATCCAGCCCTTATCCCACAGTGACATCACAGCTTAAGAAAATGTGTTTTTGTAGCTAGCAGGCTCCAACTTTCTCAGCCCAACACTTGAGCTCACACTTACAGCAAATTAGCTCCTGTTCTCTTTTTGCTCTGTTTTCACTTAAAATATCTTCTCAAATCCTCCCCACACGTGGAGTGTCAGACCTCGCAGAGCGAGAGAGAGAGAGAGAGAGAGAGAGAGAGAGTGAGAACATGACTTGCCTAAATACACTAGGGGCCTTAAAGCACCTATAGTTTTCCCCTCTGCCCAGCCTCAGCGGAGCAGTTCAGTCATCGGGTGCTCAGAGTCCACTCGGGGTGGTCTGAAGAGCTAGCAGGTGAAGACAGAAGAATACAACCCTGGTCTGCCATCTTTCTTCACCTCTGCGCATCAAACATCAGCCTGTCTCTCTCTGGAAAACTCCTCCCTGTCTCTCCCCATCCCTCCTACCCAACCCGTCTCTATTGCTCATCCTCCCACAGCCACATCAGTAGAAGACCCATGTCTCATTCTCTTTTTAGTAATACAAATTTCAATTATGCATAAACTCCTCAATTTGGCCCGTTCAAAGCGGATTTGACAGGCACCCCGGTGGAGAGGCCTGTCTGCGGATATATCTCAGATGCTGACAACGGCAGGTCTAATGCGTGTCTTAGTGAGTGTCCCGACTCCCTCACACCCACTCCGCGCGGACGCTCCTCACAAGCGTACAGTATTATTAGTCATATCTGATAGGACCTTAAGCCGAGTGGAATGTGAAATGCCACCATATAGGCTACACCCACGTGATACATTTATACATCTGCCAGCTCTGTTGACGCGCAAGCACACAGCGTATTTTAGAGAAAGCTGCCTGCCTGACATATTTCAGTCAGAATCCAACCATCCTGTAACATTGAGTCCATTCCATGTTCCCTGTCTTATCATGTTCAATGTTTACCTTGTGTTTCAGGCCTGTTTCCCTGTCACTCCCTGCCCTGTGTTTATCTTCTGTTTCAGGCCTGTTTCTCTGTCACTCC
>JAODTR010000014.1:506501-522529 GCA_025399935.1 Amblyopsis rosae
TATAGAGAGAGAGAGAGAGAGAGAGAGAGAAATGGAGCATGTTTTGGGGAGCGTTGGATTTATGAACCATTGTCTGTGGATCACTGTGTAATTCTTGCAAATCTGCACTGCATTTCAGGGTATATTGTCAATTTCTTGCCGTCTTTCAATTGGGGGGCCCAATAGTCAGTGGGCTGTGGATTGCCGAGGCTGTACAGAGAGAAATAACAACGTATATTATCCCCAGAACATCCAAGGTGGTAATGTTACCGTACAGACTGTGCTGTAGTGTTCGTTTGTTTTCTAATGGAACCTGAGTCTGATAATAACGTTGTTGATGTTGTACAGTGTTATTTTACCCTTAATGGCATATTTAGATGGCAGACACTGGCCTATTCTCTGGAACAGAGCTGCAGAGCTGAAAGAGGACATCGTTGAAGGTACCAAGACAATACAGTGACCCTGAAAAAGAGGCATGCACCTCGCAAACAGTTGTTTCTTTTTACCAAACAACTTGTTCGGTACTACACCTATCCGTACGGACATCTGAATATGTTGGATTCAATATAGCCTGTATTGCGTTTTGCCTTACTATCTGCCCCTATAATGCGTTGTGATGTCATATAAGGCTGAGCCAGGCTCTCAAATAAGCTTTGTGTTTGTGGATATATTGGTACATTGGAATCTGAAAGAGCAAATCGTTTTTAAGATGACATTGTTTAACTCTCCTTTCCTTGGCCCAAGCATAACATTTATGGAATAAAATCTACAATCTTGCATATGAATGCATTTCATGCAATCATATACATGCGTGCCCATGAATGCAAAATGCTGTGAGAAACAGCATTTGTTATATTCTGTATAATTAAAATAATTTGAATAATTTGAAATAATTTGGATTTTTAGGATAACTGAAAGTCATCCACTGTAATAAATATAAATTTTTTTTGAAACATGTATGTAAAATGTAATATTTTGTCACATCAGAATATCAAATCAGCATTCAGTCATTCGTGCTTTCACCAATGAGCAAATATACCAACTCAGAGCTCAAGGTCACGGTCAGTTGCATGAGCAGGTCTTCATGTTGGACCTTGGGTCAGGATAACCTACGCCAAGGTGGTCCCATTTACACTGGTTTGGCTGCATGCATGCAGAACCTCTGCGTGTGTTTGTGTGTGTGTGTGTGTGTGTGTGCGTGCGCGCTTGTGCATGTGTGAGAGTGTGTTTGTGTGGGTGTGGGTATGTGTGGGTGTGGTGGGGGTATATTATACATATTCATCAGATATTAAACACCATACAGTATGTTTGGTGATTTATTGTGTTGTGATTTATGTAGAAGGTGTATACCTTTTTTGACTTAAATATATCATGAGTCATGAACATTTCTAAACATTGTGACAATATTGTGTTATATATTGTCCATAACCCTCCCTTATCATTTTCTGAACTTCTCAATCTTCTCACTGAAGCAGGCTGTTTGCACGCTAAGGCTGATATATGGTCAGTCAAGTGACAATGTCCTAATTGACTCAACACCTCTCCCCCCCCCCCCCCTCTCTCTCTCTCTCTCCTCCCCCTTCCCTTTCCCTCCCTCGGTTTCTCCTTCCTCCCTCACTCCACCTTCCACGCGTGCTCTCATCTAATCCCGTGGATTTCCTGATAACGTTCCAGACCCTCACGCAGGCAGATGGAGCCCAACGTGTAAGAACGTAATTAACGCTGCAGGGAGGCGAGGAGGATTATTAGTAGTAAAAGATGAAGTGTTTACCTGTCAACCTCGTACAGACACGGCCTTTCACCACGCAACATTAAAATGATCAATGAACTGAAAGAAGACCATTTAACTAAAGCAAATTAGATGATCAATGACATGCAGAAAAGCCTATAATAATAATATTATTATTATTATCATAATTATTTGTATTATTATTATTAATAATAATAATAATTTAATAATAATAATAATAATCATAATTATTATTATTATTATTATTATTGTTATAAATTCCTTTGAGTAAATGTTGTAAATTTATTTTTGTTAATTGTTGGAATTACGCCTCCTTGTGCGCGGCCAAGTTATTCCTAATAGCAGGCCACAGACCTTTCAGTGAAAGTTTTATCATGTAGAGGAGTGCACCCAGTCTGGACTAGTAGACTAGTGGACTAGTAAAAAAAAATGCAAATTATAACAACAACAATATTAAAGCCTTTTCCAGGGAGGGTATAGTGTAACCAGGGAGGGAGGAGTATATTGACGTAGTTGGCATAGTTGCGGGAAACGAGAGATATGATTGAGGTCCCTTTAAGAATGTTTGGCCACTAAATCGAAGGGACACCTTAAAGAGCGTCTCTCTCTTCATCTGTGCGTGCCCGTGCCGCGCGTTCAGGTCTCCTCCGGGCCGTTGTTGCCGCACGTGGGTTCCGCGCACCAATGGAAAAGAGTGCAGCCATTTCCATAGATAGTAATACATGCTTTGGTGCACTACAAAATTTGAAAAAGTAGATTGTGTCAAAAGTAGAGTGGTTGCATTGCTAAATTAGCCCGTCGACTTTGTACTGATTATAATGATTTCTATCTAAAATTGAATTTATTTAAAATTTTATATTTAAAATATAAAGTGTAACATTTTACTTTATTGGTAATAGGCAAACAATATACCTAAATACAAGGCACAATTTAAATATAGGCTATTTAATGTTGTTATACATTTCTAGTATTAGGCCGCACTCAGTAATATGCTAAACGTGGATATGTATTCAATATTCATATATTTATAGCACAATTGTTAAAATGGCAAATAGCTTAACCACGAATAGCAATATATAGGCCACGCAAGGCCATGCGAAATTGTGCATGAAGGACATGCATGCAGCACATTTTATTTATTCATTAATTTATTAATTATATGACGTTCGTGGTGCATTCTGTCATTAGGCTACAGAGAGAAACCTTTGTAAACCTTGGGTTATTTAAAAGATTGTGGTTATCTTCGAGGCAAACTTTACGTTCTGAAGCATATGTTTTGATAGAGGATTAGGGCCATTAACTACAAAAGGCTCTCTTCGTTGGACGAGGGAAAGACATCAGACCGCGTCAGCCGCTGTGATGTGAAGCGCGGCTTGCTGATAAATGCAGAGAACTCAAAACGCGTCATTACAGAGCTTGGCTATGAGCACATTTAGACGCACCACGGGTCTGGGCTCAAGACGGGCCACGAGACCCTCGGCCTTTTGTGTTTGCGTGTTGGATGGACGCGCGGCATAGATAATGTATAGGTCCATTATGGGCTACTCCATGAACATACTATAAATAAGGGAACTTTTCACTGTTGATGTCTATTGATTTGTAACCGAAGCCATATATGATTTAGACACCCATGGGTAAAATGTCAATTATTTAGATTGCTATGATAGCTTATGATTTCTAAGGTGAAACATGTAAAGTCATATTTACCTCGTAAATGAAAAAATCGAATTGAGACTATATTTATTGGAATTATTTCTGAAAGCATAACCGTTGACGTGCTGTTTGTTTATTGAACAGCAAACTATTGGAGATTCTTCACTACTGAAAGTAGCCAAATGTTAAAAGTGGTTACAGTCTGATGGTAAGTGTAGTCTAATAACATATACCAATAAAACAAAAATAATGTATTATTCTGGAATTTAAAAATATCCCCATAAAGGCCGAACAATTTCGTTTATTTTCTTTTTCAATTCGCAGTGAAATAACCACACGTCAACTCATGTTTAAGCTAATTTGGATAATAGGCCTATGGCTATTGTGTTCAGCTTGGCCAGAATTATGTATTTGACCATATTTTAATGCAACGAGACATGCAATCCAAAAGAATAAAGTGATATATGTGTTTGAAGAATTGGCTACATTAGCTCTAAATCATCTTCGTCTTTTCAGCAACAGGAAAGTGACAATCACATGAACCGCGAATGGCCTCCATCACAATAACGTTAATGACATTACCGCCGTATTAATTAAATATACGACACCGTAGGCGTTTTAATGAGCCGTAATTGAATTAACCAGCTCCGCCAGGGCATTGATTTCTGCAAAAGCTGCTGAAAGTTAAATTCTGAAAAGTCTGAGCCGCCAGTAATTGCACAAGACACAGAGATGGGGGGCTGGGCCGAGGTGGCCATGTATAAATAGCCTAGTGTGCTCTCAAATACAGAGTCATAACAGCAGGAGTGTTCTTACCTCTCCCCACCCCTCCTATCGCTGCTATCACGACAGATCGCACGGTGAGCTGAACTGCAGAGCGTAACGGCACAGTGCTTGTTTACGGTGGATTTCCGTGTTTTCAGGACCACTAACGCAGCCATGGAAGAACTTACGGCGTTCGTCTCGAAATCGTTCGACCAGAAGACCAAGGAGAGCAGTAAAGAGAGTATCACGTACAGGGAAGTTTTGGAGAGTGGTTTGGCTAGGGCGAGGGAGCTGGGCGGTTCGGAGACCAACCTGCAGGACATAACGGAGAGCAACCACTGTCCCGTGCATCTGTTCAAGGAGCACGTAGAGCTAGAAAAGGAAAAACTAAAGGACTTTAATGTTTCCAGGGCCTCAGAAGGTAAGCGGTTGTATTTTGTTCTGGCTTAAAAATGTCTGAAAACAATTATCTTAAGTGCAGTCAAGATCGACGGCAAAGGGTTTCTACAGTGCGTATCAGTGTAGCCTATTTCGAGTTATAGGCAAACCTACTGTTAAGACTCCGGTTTTTACTTAGCTGACAATGTGTAATAGCCATATGCATTTGTTTCATATTCGTTTTATAGACTACACAATGTATTCATTATAAGAACTGATGTCTGACCACTGCCTGTATTGGTTGATTCAGTATGCAGTATATAAAGTCAGTACAAAAAACATTTAAATTTAAATGCGAAATTTCTGTAAACAGATCATTAGTGTGTAATATAGCAATAGGCCCACATCGGATTTAAAATTATGATATTGTATTTACCTTGTTAACCGTTAACATTAATTGATTATTAGGCCGTGAAGACTCTATAAGTTTATGTTTTATTTTTTAGAGACGTCTATTTCGCATTTTATAGCTGGACCGTTAGTCAACCTATTAGTCGATTGTATTGCCATAATATTCGTATAGGCTATAGGAATATATACTATTCTTGATATTTTATTTTACAACCGGTGCAGTAGCCTATTTTGTCGTTTTTTTCTATTATAACGCTCTTTCCTGAATAGCATGATGGAATTGAAAAAATAGGCCTAAACATAGTCAGAAACAGCAATGAATAACCTATATTAAAATGAACTGATATGAAAACATTTGAAGAACAACATCAACACCACCACCAACTACAACAACAACAACATCAGATAATAGTGACCAGCAAATACGACCAAGAATGTAATATATTTTTACAGTATGCATACTCTCCATAATAATATAACCAATATCAATAATAGTAGTAGGTACTTCCTTACGTTTATAGTCTACCCTTCTAACGCAATAGCATAACCAATGGGATTTAATCGCGTTTCATATGGAAATGTTAATCTCGCAACTGTCCAAACGCACCAGGACATATTATATTTTATAAATGGTGCTAATGAGGCCTAATCATCTAGGCTATATAGGCTATGTTGCCGTTATGTGGTCCCTGCCCTATAATATATACTGTAGGCCTATATGTAACATGTATTGTTTTATGACTGGTTCTGCAAAAGCAACAGACACATGAGAACTACAAAATGTGTATGGGCCTAATATCTGTAGTGTATATCCGTGCCTAGGCCCAAATAAATATAAAGTCATCGTCCTAAATTGACGTGTGACCACGCGCACGGTCAAAAGTTTGTGTATGTGTGTGTGTGTGTGTGTGTGTGTGTGTGTGTGTGTGTGTGTGTGTGTATGTGTATGTGTTTGTGTGTGTGAGAGAAGGCCTAGTGGCTGCCGTTTATTTAGCTTCAGGAGTGTTTATTTTAACGTGGGCGTTTTAACAGGGATATACGAGTGTAAGGAGAAAAAAGAAGACGTGAAATCCGAGGATGAGGACGCTCAGAGCAAACTCAAACAGCGGCGGAGTCGCACTAACTTTACCCTGGAGCAGCTCAACGAGCTGGAGAGACTGTTTGACGAGACGCACTACCCCGACGCCTTCATGCGGGAAGAGCTTAGCCAGCGACTCGGCCTCTCGGAGGCCAGGGTGCAGGTTAGTCCGGCTCTGCGCAACCCTGAAATCATGCTCACAACCCGCCTGACACGCACACGCAGATCCCATTACAAAGACATCCTAAATTCCCATTGCCAATATTACGCATTCGAGTGGAATATGAACGTGTGTGTATAGGCTACGAGTTTGCGGCTATATGGGCTATATGTCTATTTGAACTTGCAGATTCTATTTAAAAAATGTAACATTTTATTAAGTAGGCTGCATTACAACGCGTTTGCCTGAAAGCTTGGAATCACATCCCGAACCCCAAATGTGAAATCCAATGCACTTGCACGCTGCTCGCACACGACACCGTTTGCATGTTGATCTGCTGAATGAGATTTCATTCACTTTGGGTGAATTCTATTGTAAAGTAAAATAAGCGTTCAAATAAAAATATAAAAAAAACCTTTTAGGAAAAAAATATGATTAGCCATTTGACTTGTTTCTTGAGTTTTTGGACCAACTTTAGACGACGGGTCCGTTTTGAAATTACATTTTCGACTTAAAGTTGTTTACTAATGGTAATTATTTAACAAACTGTAACATTGACTTTTTTGACTATTTTTACATGCAACAACATCAGAGTGTGGGCAGATAAGCAAGCTAATAGGCCTGCACATGTCTATAAGGCTACCAAGATACCTAGCATACTGTTGAGAAGCCATAGAATTCCCAATGGAATGAAACCCCCAAATGTGAAACTTTTAAAGATTTGTGATGTCTGTGATTCAATTTCCTTTGTGTATTCCCTTGAATAAACTATCTTGGATAAATAAAAGCCAAGACATATCCAGTACTTCCGATAATTATATACTATTTAAGTATACAATCTTACTTTTTTTTTAATAAAGACTATATAAAATAAATTAAAAACTAATAATAATAATAATAATACTCTTTTTACTATGAGCCTATTCCTTCAGAATATCAATGATATGGCTTCAAACAACTAAACACTCACATGATACCTATGCAGATACCAACCGTAATAGGACAGGATAGTAAATAAGGAGACTATAGTAAACATATCGAGGCCATGCCTCTACAATAATAATATTATAACAGTGAATAAATCTGACCATATCATTACAATTAACGACGATATTATGGCTGCTTCGCGTTCTTGTGTCAGCTCGTGTGCCTCTCTATTTTCTTTGTAATATCTGCCATTGGCTTGATGTACTGTCCCCATAAAAACGCATTAGAAATAACTCAATTCAACCGCAACTCGGCCGCTGTTCTGCCATCTAATCGGATGAATAAACGACAGAGGGTTGTACCGTGCCATTTCGGTGGCAACATTTTCGAGCGGGATGAGTATAGGGTAACACACTATAGGGCCCGTAATGTAATCATTTTGTGCAGTGCAATGTTAGGGAAGGACCTCTCTGATCACAAATCACAAGGCCGTTGGGGATGTTGTAAAGCTGTTGTATACGACCATGCATACACCGATTATAGTCTACAGTATCACAGACAAACAAGGTGCGTAAATAAAGCTTTTTCTAGAGGGGCGCGCGTTTTCGATCTTAAACCAAATCTATTGAAAGTGAATTGCGGGCCACGTGGCTGAACAAGGTATTAACCTGCACTTATCCGTGGCAACAGAAGCCCCCGCTCTGCGCGCAGCTGTCACGAATGTAATTGAAAGTTATGAGAGCTTGGTGAGGAGCAGGCAGTAATTCGATTACGACTAATATCTTTCGCTTTCTGCTGCACAGCTAAATTAAATGTCATTATTCACTGTCTCTAATAAAAATCTAAAGGAAATTAGATTAGGGTATTTGTGAAGCGCATCATTGAGTGGTCCTTAATGAAGAAATAACTGTCTGAACCAGTGTAGTTCACTTTACTTAACATACTGGCACGTAATTGGAATTGATCCCGTGCTGTCTGACTAGGTTGGCTTGTGTTTAAGTTTGGTCTCGCGTCAATATACAAATGTACCTCTGGTTTTCATAAACACTCAACCTTGACTTGTGTTGGCGTTCAGGCATTCAATGTTAATACATGAAATATGAATATTAGTGGTATTATCTTTGCTGTTGTTATTATTGTGCAAAATGATGTAAAGGTAAATGTATTATCAAAGACAGCAAGAACAATAATAATAGGGCTAGCCTACCTAATAACATATCATTCACATAAGATATGTAACACATCTATCAAATTATCTCTGAGCCACAAACACTCACCATGTCATGCCCTGTCAATAATGTATTTTCTTATCGACAAGCATTATTGCAGTTTCATCGACACGTTTCTTGACGCGCTTATAGTGCGAAATTGTTGCAGCACCTTGAGTTAGGCTATTCGAGGGAGCCATTTGTGGTTGCAATAGTCATTAATTTCGCTACTGTAAATTATAATCATTACAGGGTCGCCCTCCGACCCTGTAATGATTATCAAAGATAATGTTATTCACGCACCTAAATTACGTTGAAGACGATTAACAATAGACATAGGCTACAGCCTCTGCTCCAAGCTAGAGAGCAAATTCTGTCGTTTTTTATTTAACCCTTTAATCAGAATGAAAACAATAATTTGATACAAAACAATGTTTTTTAGGTTTTTCATAATAATAAAACACATTTTAGGCAATATACATAACTAATTCAGCATGTGCACATATTAAACACATTTAGCCTACCACGATTATGATTAGGCCGAGGCTATATGAGGGGATCCATAACGTGTTGTTTTTAACTGTATTCTTTCTTTCTCTTTCTTTCTTTCTTTCTTTCTTTCGTGCCTAATATATTGATTTTAATTTCAGGTTTGGTTTCAAAACAGGAGAGCAAAATGTCGAAAACAAGAAAACCAGATGCACAAAGGTAATTGTATGTACTTGAACTTTTATGCTAAATTAATTAGTACTTTTATTTCATTTTACATTTCCAGTGTATATATAACAGTTACATATACAATAAATGCATGTTTATGAAATGCAATAGTCTCTTTATTAAAGTTTATTTTCTTTTTCTTTATCATTATTATTATTATTATTCTTTTACGATACGATTACAATAGGCATATTTCATTTAACATTTTAACTGTAAGTGGAATTGTGTTGCCCGTCTGCCTCCTGATCTCACATAACACCACCTGTCTGGCTGCCTGACAGACATATCTCCCTTCTCTCCAGGTGTTATTCTGGGCACCGCCAGTCACCTTGACGCCTGCAGAGTCGCTCCCTACGTCAACATGGGAGCGCTGCGCATGCCCTTCCAACAGGTACGGCTGCAGCTTTCTCAAGTCCCTACCGACGAGAGGCCAAATTTAACCAGGACTAATCAATCACTATTATTGTACACGCACACTATATTACACACTTGTTCTCGAGCAGGACCATATTCGCAAAGCCTATATGGTTAGTTAATTATGATGGTCCCGTTCCCTTTGACGAATGTTATATTTATGATGATATTACCATTATCCCATCATGTAAGCCATACGCTGCATTTGCAATATTATGTTTTCCGGAATGATAGAATAACCAGAATTTTACGTGCATGTAAACACACACAGTGGACAGATTTCGGAGACTGAGTGTCTGCGTATTGGAGCACAGTGGAGACCGTTTAAAACTCTCGTAAACCAGAGCGAATGTGTAAACAAACTTCTATTGGCGTCACAATATGGCTTTGTGTGTGCGCATGGATGTGTGTTTAAGGGTGTTTTGACATTTGTCACCTAATGGAGATACATTAGGCCGACTAAAAATATAATTACAGATTAATTTATCTGCTATGTTTAGCTGATCAGACGTTATAAACAGTGTCAGAGTGGGGTCATTAATCTCCGCTACACCTTTCAACTCGGGCCTGCAGGAGCAGGTGTAAAGTTATAGGAGCGGTGGGTGTAGATATTTGATATGCTGCTATCTGCTGTAAAGCGTCCTGGCTGGTGCGTTGCCGACCTCGCTCCGGTGAAAAGCAGCACCCTAATTAAGCCGACCGTGCGGCAGGCTACAGCACATAAAAGAGATGATGAAAGCGGTCCATGGAGTGGCCTCTGATGGATATTGGCGCTGAGCTGCGTTGTCAGGGGTGGGGGTCGCACAGGGCCCGCATACCGAGAGAGCTTCACTATACAAGGCTGAGACAGGCGTTGGGCAGGGCGCGTACACTAGAGTATATATATATATATATATATATATATATATACACACGCACAAACGCATACACACGCATGCGCACACACCCACGCAAATGCACTCACTCAACACCATGGTATCAGAGTGCACACACAAAATATGCACAAAAAGGGTTAGGTGCTATACATGAGCATTGTGTTGCAGGCTTCTATGAACATGTGCTCATCAATAACACATAGGACAAGACAGATCTATCTATCTTTACCTCTCTCCCTCTCTCTCTCTATCCCTCTCCCTCTCTCATATATATATATATATATATATATATATATATATATATATATATAGGCCTACAATAATGTATTCACCAGTTGTGCTGATTTCACTCATGTTGAATCAGGGAGATGCCCACGGGGATATGTTTACTTCATGAGTCCAGTTCCAAGTTCAAAGTGGGAGTCACTTGGATTTTAATCGCTCCAACGTTTTGTCAGACATGATACAAAAGTAATAACATATAGGGTTACTTATATGTGATTAGATTCTCAGTGTAATGCCCTGTATAGGCATATCTGGTGGGTGCTTTATATTTAAGACGTGATATACTAAATTGCTGAGCAAGTATAAAATGTATACTACTGCAAATGAAACTCAATACAGGAATATATACATACTGTATATATATAGTGGTTTATATTGATTTTTCCCATCAATTAAATAACTTTTGTTTTTGTCATTTGCAGTATATTAATATGAAATTGGCTGAAATGTTTAGCAAGATGAAAATTTGATTTGTTACATTAAAAGGGGTCTACTTTGGTTGGATGAGATGGCAGAAAACATTCAGCAGTTTATTGTGTGTGTGCGTGTGTGTGTGTGTGTGTGTGAGAGTAAGTGTGCGTGTGGGTGTGTGTGTGAGAAACACATCACGAGTGGAAAGAAGCCATTCACGTCTCCCTCAGAAGTCTAATTTTCACTACTTCCTTATAAAATAAATGCCAAGAATGTGCAAACCGATATTCGATGCTCCTTACGAATTCCCTTTTTGATATAGCTCAGGAAAATGTCCGGATAAATATTTATAACTATGAATGAACTCAAAATAGCGCAAAATTGTTTATTTATGCAATTGAATACATAATCAGAAAATAACAAGATGGTGCCTGTTTCCAAACAGCATGACAGAGTTCTCAGTCTGAATTAAACAAACATGTCCCATGTTCTGGACGGACTTTTGATTCAGCACCATTGAACTGGACTGTCTGAGAGCAACGCTTAAAGATTCATTACCTTCTCGAAAGGCTGAAGTGCTAAAAAAAATGGAGCCTAAAGCGTATGGGGGGAGGCGACCTGAACTGTTTTCAGAGAAAACACGCCGTAAGCAACCGCTTTTAGGGGGTTACACTTCAGGGGGAATTTAATAGTGTCAGACCAAGAAACCAAAATCTTTCACTCTCCACACACACACACACAAACATGCACACACACATGCACACACACACATGCGTGCAGACGTGCAGACACACACACACAGGCACGCAGACATGCAGACACACACACACACACACACACATGCACGCAGACATGCTCAAACGCGGCCTGGGGCATCTGGGATCAACTAACTCATATGTGTGTGTGTGTGTGTGTGTGTGTGTGCGTGCGTGCTCCGCAGGTCCAAGCACAATTGCAGCTGGAAGGCGTGACACACTCCCACCCTCACCTGCATCCGCACCTGGCGGCTCACGCGCCCTACCTGATGTTCCCGCCCCCTCCGTTCGGCCTGCCAATCGCGTCGCTGGCGGACTCCGCCTCCGCCGCCGCCGCCGTGGCCGCCGCCGCCAAGAGCAACAGCAAGAACTCGAGCATCGCCGACCTGCGACTCAAGGCAAGAAAACACACCGAGGCCCTGGGACTCTGACCCCATCTCCCCCCACCCACTTCTCCCCACGGGGGGCTGCCCACCCCCCACCCCCAACCACCAACACCACCCCCCCTTCTCCTCTCTTCTCCTCCACCCCGCCTTGACGCTCACATGGTCGCCTCTCACGCTGTGAGACTGTGCCCGTGAGGGCGGCCATGACGCCCACAGCTAGGACTAAACTAAGCAGAGCGACGACGACGGAAAAAAAAAACACTGAGTGAGAAATGAGAGAGAGAGAGAGAGAGAGAGAGAGAGAGAGACACAGAGAGAAAAGGGGCGAGAGAGGTCGAGAGAGATAGAGAGAGGGAGAGAGGGAGGGAGAGAGAGAGAGAGGGAGAGTGAGTGAGAAAAGAAAAGTAGGGGAGAACAGTGGAAAATATAATAATTAAGAGAATCGGAGAAGGAGGGGAGCGAGAGAGTTGTGACAAAGCCAGCTGCCAAAACAAACCACTTGTAGAGAACGCTCGTTAAATACCAATGAAATCACCTTGTACTTTTCGCCCAACAGGCAGGACTTCTGCGGGGCCAGTGGCTCAGTCCTCTCCAGGCACAGATCACAACCCCTGGACCGTACAAACACATGTGGATGTCTGTGTGACGGGCCGGGCCAGAAGCGCCCCCCCCCCCCCCCCTTCCCCCTTCCCCCCTATAGCAAAGCAAAGTGGCAGGCGGCAGGGCCTAAGCTTGACAACCCATGGCCGCCGCGTTGAGAGGGCTGGGTGGGGTGACGGAGGGCGGGAAGGGGGGAGACCCACCCACAAATCCACCCACCCCCACACACACACACCATCAGCTCACTGGACGTCATCACCCCTCTCTCTCACTGAAAAAATAAAAATAAAATAAAAACCATAACGTCAACAACAACAGCAATGATAGAGACCCAGAAATGGCCGTGTTTTTCTCCAATCACTGAGTTCCAATGGAACAAGACTGAGCTCTACGGGGCTGGCCTGCATCCCGCCCCGACATAGCTGTTGTTTTAGCAGTGCCACGTGCTACCAACACGCCCTCCCCACCCTGTGTAGCGAAAGGCCCCCCGGCCTCCATTAAGGTTTGATAACCTTCGCTGCGGACTCTTTAAGACATGTAACTGATCCCCTCCGCCTTGGCTCAGAGGGGGGGTGGGGGTGGGTCGGTTCTATGTGCCAACGAGGCGTCGTTTTGCATCTCTCCTCACAATGTGCTCTCTCTCTCTCTTTCTTTGTTTCTTTGGCTTATGGGTGGTCTGTGTTTCTGTGTCCCGGGTAAAGAAGTGAAGATACACTTTGCACTTCAGGTCTTGTATTTGGCACTACAAGCAGATAGTACTTTACTAATGAAGGGGGGGGGGGGTATGGGGGTTTGATATCAACAAGCTATCAACAAAAGGACATTATCGTGGATAAAGGGTATTACTGCATTTTTTTGTAATTGTAAAAATATGAAGAAAGCATCAGTCAAACTGAAATGCAACGGTGTGCTGTTTAAGTGCAATACTGTACATAGATACAAGGACAACAACTAGCAGTTACTCCTCAACGATAAAGACACCCAATGGTTCTCGGCCGTTTTTCAGGGGCTGACTTCGTTGGAGTGTAGAATCTCTTTGCCAAACGTACCGGTTTTTCTAAAGGAGTGTAAATTATGTTTAAATGAATTCATCAAGGTCCGTGTGCCATATCCTACAAAGCTACAGTACTGTGTATTCAAAAAGATTTGTATACATCAGGTACAATTATCACTTGTTGAGTTAGACTTGAGCACATTATTTTTGATGCTGCAGAATTTAACCTCTAAGGGTATGAAAACTTCTCACTTCTCTATAGAACATCTATTTAATTTCTAATACACACAAATCAGTTTTTCAACAGTTAAATTCTGCATGTTATACATCATAAACCTTTTCCATATTATTCTAACAGTATTTTCACAAATGTGGAATATAAATATTTTTTCAGAATTCCCAAAACCCAGACATTGCTCTTATGACAGAACTCTATAGATTCTAGAAAGGTCTATCTCTATCAACTAACCAAACTATTCTCTAAAGAACCTCCATCTAGAATTGTTTATCTATGTCTCCATTTTAAATTAAACATATGGGTGTTTTTATTTATTATTTTGTCTGAAAGTTTATAAAAAGATGAAATAGTTGAACTACAAGTGTACATTTTTACATGGCTTTGCATTTTGCATTTATTTTTGTATGTTTTTTCAAATGTTACATTTGAATTGGGAGGTATGACTGTGTATTGTTTGGCCTAAAATGTAGCGTGTCCAAGTTTACAAACATTTCAGGGACGATTGAAGAAAACAATACCCCATGAATTTGTTGTACCCCATTGCAATTATTGTCATTTCATATGCAAGCATGCCTAAACATGAACCATCGTACAGTTTATGTTTTCCCTTTTTGATTCACAAAATATGAATGTACATCTTGTACAAGTAAACTATCAATAAAGTTATAAATATTTGTACTTGAGTTTTAAAATACATTTGACTGTGTATGCTGTGATAAAAATATGTATATGGAAGGAGTTGATGGTAGACTAATGTAAAATAATATAGGCTGCTGTACAGGCTGCTGTACAGTAAAGAAACAAATAAATAAATAAATAGCATTTCTAACTAATGCACTGATATAAACAATATTAGATTTTTCTTATTAATTACTTGTTAACATACCGTATTTAAGAATATGATTAGCCAGCTGCCTGAGCACTTGTTCTGAGTAGATACAGTTGCACCTGGTAGAGAGGCAGATCTGCTCTGTTTGTGTATCATGTTGTAGGTAGTGGCTAGCAGCTAGCGGCTAACGGCTAACACAGCAACTGCCTCTGCAACAAAACCCTGAGCCAATACCAATATGAGTCCGGGGCTGGCATCCATACCGGTGTTCTGACCATTTATGCTGTCTTGTCGAAAAATGCTACCATAGCGAATGCCTTATTGAACATAGCAACTGGTTGAACATAGCTACATTACGTGCTACATTAAAGTTATGACTCTCACAGTATAATGTGATAAAAAAAAAGCTTCTTATTGTTACAAACATTGCATACCTTTATGCCTACATACTCTTTCAGAAAGTGGTAAATTACAAATATGCCCAAACAATCTTAAAATTGTTGTTAGTGGTGGGAATTGGTTAACATTATGTAAATAATTATTAAATATACAAATGCTAAATTACAACCTGACAAATAAAGTAAATCGAATCATATTCTACAAGTAAAAAGACAACGCGCCTGATACATTTGTTAAAAACATGCAATAACAATTAGCTAGAAATCCAGATTACGTAGCAGAAATCTACGGGCGTTGTCTCAAGCATGACGAAAATTACGCAATAACGGCTGTGCGCATGCGCAGCGTGTCGAGGAAGCAAAGCTCGACAGGTAGCATAAATCGTCAGAACACCGGCTCCATGTCAGCTAGCCTGGCTCACCACGGCCAATCTGAGAAGCATACCAACAGAGAACATTGAGCTGTTGCATGAGATCCAGATGCCCCACAGCACTAAAAGCAAAGCCCCCCCTTCCCCTCCGAATTCTCTGTTCTCTCGCACTCTCGTTGTCCGTCGCAGTGACAGAGGCAGTGTCGTATTCGAAGCGGCACTGGAACTGTGTCCAATAGATGCAAGATGGCTGGAAGCAGGCCTGCACGTGCAGGAAAATAGCCCCCGAGCAAGAGATTTGAGGGGTGCATGGCGCATCTAATCCTGTTTGAGTTTGCTGCCGTTGGTCCAAGGAGCAGTCTTTCTCCCTGTTTCAATGGCAACGACTAACCCTGAAACAGATGGCATGACAAGGTCAACAGTTAGCGTATGTTTAAACTTAACCC
>JAODTR010000014.1:612057-630659 GCA_025399935.1 Amblyopsis rosae
CCCCCCCCCCCCCCCCCCCCCCCCACACACACAAAAAAAAAAGGCAGAGGCCACTCCCTCACTGCCGCGGTAATGTTGAGTATTACAACAACACGGCGGCTGTGGTTGTCGTGCCGTTGAGCCACTCTCCCCAGACTCGCTTCCCACGCAGCTCGGCTTTCAAAACACCAAAATGCTGGTGTTTTTTTTAACATCGCTCTGACTCCTGAAACAAGGACGTTTACTGAGATGTCAGTGTTCAATGTTCCACAATGGGGCAGAACTTCATCCCTGCAGGATTAATGGATTGGGGCTTGTCTTTACCTTTAATGATACAGTGTATATTATATTACAGTAAGTGCAATCATCTTTATCGGTATGATTCACATCATTCAACACAAGGTTATCGACCACTAACTCTGTCATCCATAACATTTAACAGGATTGCTGTGAAACATTATTTACCTGCAACATTAAGCTTTTTCTATTTTTATAAATGGTTAAACTATGAGCAAAGATGGACAAAATTTTGAGTATAACTTTTTAAAAAGATGGCTCAAACAAGTCATTCTTTAATAGATATTTAACTGGATACCGAGGATTCCTCTTTCCAGGACAAATCATATTTTTCAGCTCTTTACACATGCAAAAAAAGAAAAAATAATATTGCTCGCTCACAACCGTAGCTGGCCTCAATCTGAAGCTGTCAATGTCTGCGATGCCATTGCTGCACTTTGATCGGGGGCAAAGATTGGGAAATCCAGTGCGTTAATAGCAGCCCCGGCCCTCCCCCCTTTCCCCCGCTTCATTAGCCGACCTTTAGCAGCCGACCAACAATTAGGCTTGTCGTACGCTTGCTAGCTTGACTCTGCCCGGCTGACGGTGCTGTGAGAATAGTGCCTGACTAATGATTGGCTAAAGAGAGCTGACAGCGTGTTGCAGCCACAGCTGTAATTGAATACAAGCTCTAACAAGCCTTTGAACAAGAGGAAGAAATATTTCATAAGCTTGATGCAATTCGGTGGGAGCGTGCAATAAAAAATAATGAATACTCTCCCATCAGACATTTAGCACGGAAGTGACATTTTTTGGGAAATAATCACAGAGCCAGATAGACGGAGCCGCAAACCATTTGAAGTTTTGGATCCTGCTCTTCAGTCCTTGCTGCACCATTGTCTTAAATACATTTTGCCACCGTTTACATACCATGGTGTTGTGTCCATGTGTCTTTATAACAAGACTGATGTATTGTTCTCAGAAACAGCCCGCCAGACTGGGGCTCTTGACGAGCAGCTTATTAAACGAAGGACAATGCTGGTTCTTTTTCTCTGGCCGGTCATTACGAAACAGTGTATTCACATCAGGCAGTGCTTTACCCGGTCAGTGCCACAGTGACCTTGGCCGCCCTCAGTAAGTCTGTGTCTCTCTCTGAGATAACGGCTTGCATAGTTTGCGTTTGCAAGCATTCATTCTTAAGAAAAACAGCACGGCACATTTAAAAATGCACATTAATCAGATTTCACTGTAATTAAACAAATATTTTGACTATCGTAGAGATACAGTTATCATTAGCCTTTGTGAATATCACCATGTCATTTGCTGAGCAAAGCAAATATGTTTTTTTTTTTACATTTCTAAAAGTTGGTATAGGGAGAGAAAACGTTTTTAGCGTCTACGGTAATGTGGTCAAGAATTGGGGCAAGAAGAGAAGAAACAGGCGTCAAACGATAACACGATACGGAAGACCAGTAATCAGGACACCCACATTAGACAATTTCACAGGGTCGGTAAATGAAAGGCTCCAATGATGAATTGGACTAAATTACATTGGAGATAGAAAACAATCAAATATTAAAAGAGCGTATACCACTTTTCCCCTCTGACATCAAGAATATACTGTACACAGAGAGTAATCACCCAACTGAAACACACTTCATTGCTCCCATTTATCGTAACATCACAAAAAAGACATGTCAGACAAGCGGCGGTCTGGACGTTCATTATCCACCAGGGACCGAGGGAGGCTTTGGGTCGTAATAAGGACCTGATTTACTCAAATCTACTGGTTATGCTAACAGGGCCACTAATAACAAGGATATTTCTTCCTTATTGTGGCATATTTATACCCCACATCACCAACAAAACAGCGCTTTCAGATTGGTTCCTGCCGTGCATTTTAATTTGCGCTGTAGGCTTTGAATTCACCAGGGATGAATCAAGACGGGGTCTGCATTTTTAAACAAGGTCCTCTTTGCATCTTATTTTATAGGATTATCGCTGCCTTTGTATGGGGGAAGTCTGTGGAGTAATTACCTGTGAGACTTCAACATGTCTAAAGTAGGTTAATGCCTAAAAGTTGTATCTTTCCTCAACTGGTGTAGCACAGCAGGTGATTGTTTCTCTGTGTGTGTGTGTGTGTGTGTGTGTGTGTGTGCGAGTGTGTGTGTGTGTGTGATGGGGGAGGGGCTGGGGCAGGGTGTATAATATGAAAAGCTTCAAAGGAGACATACGTAAAAATAGATTATTGTTCTGAGAGACAAAAAATTAAATACAAATTTCTCTGTCTAGTCCAGAAGTCTTCAACCGGCAACTAAATATTTGATACCATATGTAATAGGGGGTTCCTGTGCTGTTTGACCTCTGATCTAGTCCAATACACTTGAAAGCTGCTGTGGGTTTGAAAGCTTTGTTGTATTTTATAATATAATAGTATTACTATAATACCTTGAGCTTTAATTGAGCTTTAATTAACATTTGAGTATAGGATGTGAAAATGTAAAACTATTGTTATTATTATTATTGTTTTAATTATTCTTAATTATGTCATACTAGAACAACAAAGAGACAAAAACAATATTGTTGCAGTTATTGTGATTGGTGACTGGGACACTGCCCAGCAACAGGTCGTTATTATAAGGCAAAATGCATGTGTCTGATAGATTCACCTGATTCTCCCTCCTACAACATTACAGAGATGTGAAGCATATTAAGACACTTTGAACGACATTCGCGTCAATTCTGAGTGGGAAACACATCGCTGAAGCATTGTGTGCATTCAAGCTGGTGTGAAGTTAAGTAGTGACATGCAGTTCACAAACGATTAGTTCATTTTGAACGAATCTTTTTAATTACTCTGGACTCACAAGGCCTTTTTTCAGTGATTTGTTCAATTGTATCGTTCATTCAAATGGCTTGCATTGGATATATTCAACGTGATCTGATTCATCTTCTAGTTCACTGTTCTGATCAACGTTTATTTACAATCGCAGAGAAAAATACACATATATAGCCAATTGTTCAATTACTAATGAAGCATAGGGAATTATGATTGTCATAACACATTTGAAAACATGCAAGAGTTTGCTGAAGTAAAAGTTGACTCGCTCAATTGAACGATAGTTTTGAACAAACGGTGTGCAAATTTCGGGGTAGTGGAGTGGTGGGGAACTGACTCAAATTAACAAAATGAGATTCATAAAAAAACATAAAAGATTCATTTATTTGATTGAACAACTGGAACTCTGTGTTGAGAAATCGTTCCCAATATCCCAGCATTAAATTCTGAGATGATGGGGAATTCTATTTTATTTTTCCATTTCGGAGTTCAGAAATTCCAACTTCATAAATATATACAGTATATAAAGTTTATTTACTGCATCCCTTGCTGTCTTGTTACCCATGACAACAACAGTAGAGACAAAAAATGTAGAGCTGTGCTGAATGATAGTTTATACAGCAACACCTTGCTACCAGACAGATCTGCCAAGACTCCAGGTTATTCTGTCCAGGCTTAACAGTGAATGACTGACAGTTGTTCCTGTTCTCAGACGCACCACCACTTTAGTGTAATTGCACAGTGAACTACTCTGTACACTGTGGGGCTGCATATTGACGATCTGGCACAGATTAACAATCTCACTGTGCTTTGTGTGATCTTTCTTTGCGTTATAATTACTTGGTGAGTAGTCTAATGTAATTATTATTTCATAAATATAGGTATGCAGTGAGAGAGAAAGAGACTGAACCAAATGCTTTAGCTTGATGCGTTACTTTAATAAATAATCAAAGTAACACTTGAAAATATGTGAAAGTGATGGACTATATCCTGTTTTGAATTGATAGGCTATAGGTTAATTCCTCTTCTCATATAACAAACGTTCCATTAATCTTAGCCCTGATGCCACATATCTACAGTAGGCCTACACCTATTGTCACATGAAGGTCTTCATCCAATAATCACGTAAATTATTGTCTGTCTGCTGTTCTCGATAACTAAACAGTCTGAAAAGACAAAGCAGGCAGGTTGGTGGTTCCCTCTCCATGGCAACCCAAGTGCTCTCTGTTCAGGCTTAAATGCTTTGACGATTGGACACAAATACAGGAGTATAATAAGGGCACAGTTGACATTCTTTGTGATGGGATGGGAGAACAGTATGAACTTTTTTTATTCCAGCATGGCAGACTGCGAGGGTTGATTGATTAACACACCGTAAGCCACTACATGGTTGTTTTTATGTTCTTTCTGGGGTGAAGGATGAGATGCGGTGTGATAGGACTTAATTGATCCCCAAGAGAGTTCGCTGAACAACATTTGTTGAGCTCAGATATACCTGACAATGCGGCTGGCGCAGAGGGGGAAACGAAAATATGAAAATGGAACCATCCTGCCATCACACTGATCCCTTTCCTGTCCTGCTGAGTTTTCATCTCTCACCCAGGGCACACAGAGTGCTCGGGCTACCCCCCACCGTTCACCTCTAGCCCCTCTGAGGACTGCGTGCGGACGTGGAAGATGGGAGCCGAACAAGGTGAAATTAAAACACCTATCGTCTTCCTCTGAGTCCGTTCCTATTCCCGCCACGCGTTCTGAAGGAACAAAGGGGGAGCCATCTATCTCTCTGATAGAAGCCAGCGGTCGCTAAGAGGTTTGATTTGAGTGGCGAGGATGCGATTTGCCTAGAGAGCGCCCGAGGACGAGTGCTGATCGGGCTGGCGATGGAATCCGGCTGTCAGCTGGCATCCAGCGATAATTGCTTCCCATGGCAGGACCCCCTCAGCCTCCAGAAGAGGCGCACAGCAAGAAGAGGCAGCGCGGAAACCCTACTCCTCTTTTTTCTCGACACGGCCCAATCATAATTGCTTTGCGAGTGTGAGGATATCTTTGCCAATTTGCGGCAGGGCAAAGGGCCTGACTGACACTCATTGACCGGAGAGACCAGAGGCCGAAGGGAGAGAGAGAGAGAGAGAGAGAGAGAGATGCTTCAGTGATGCTCCTGAGTGCCGGCATAGGCCTTGACGATCGCCGTGAATTGTCACTCAACGATGAGAGTCGTGATGGGAGGAACGTGAGTGGTACAGCAATGGATTTGCTGTATAGCAAACAATAGATAGATAGATGCCGGAGAGAGAGGAGGAGAGAGAGAGGGAGAGAGTGCAGAAAAGCAATATATCAATGCAATGCACTATACCACAACAATTATGTCAGTGTCTTGATTACCGCCTCGCAATGTTAATCATTTAGATTCCACAGTCACACCTTCCCAGCGATGTATTATATAAACACAAGTCAATACAGGTGGAAGAGGCATACCTATTGTGATGATTAGGCAGTGAAACTCTTTAGGGACAAATGCCTATATTTTATTCACTTTAGGCTGCAGGGAGGCTATTGATTTGATTCAGCAATTGTTGATAACCTGTTTAAAGAGGCTCCGTTCCCTGCATGTGTTATTGAAAAGATACTTAACCTTTATTGTTGATTACCATATGGTTTTTCTACGGCTCAAGTTTCGCCTCCCGCCACACGGAAATACCCATGGCTGTAAGACGTGCACCATTTTCCCTTTGTAGGAATGCCTTCAAATCCATCTGCGGGGAAAAGAGTAGCGCGTCGTGGCCGGGGGAGCGCATCAGTCACCTGTCCAAAGCTAATTCCGCCCGGTGTCAAGCACGGAATTGGATTTAAGGACAGTGAAGTTGCGCAGGTCCGCCCCGCTGTCAGCATCTCCCGGTGCCCTTCTCACGTGTCACTTTGGTGCTAGCTTAACAGCTAACGTACTATCACAGGCTATCTGAAGCCCTGGGCAAATCTCTGATGACATCCTCTATCCCCCCCCCGTGTACCCCATGCGCTTTGGACCAACTCCTCTCCGGCGTCTCCGAGCAGAGGCAGCAGGCAGCACACGTGGGCTATATGCTGTGCTGTGGCGGGAACGGGAAGCCACCAGAGACGCTGACCCCCGTGACAGTGATGTCCTATTATCTGGAAAGGCAGACAGAGAGAGAGACAAGAGGAACGGAGGAATGGAGGAGAGGAGAAAGGGAGAGAACTTGGGGAGTGTTTTTTTGGCTACGTAAACAGCACGTGCTGGAGTGTGTGCAATATTCACCGGCGGTCTCCAGCGCTCCAGATTTATCCCCTGGACATAAATCTCGGCACCGGAACATGCACTTGACATGCTTCCTAGGATATTGCAACATACTAGGATTACGTAGCCTATACTTGTATGTCACATGATAGATACAATGTTCACCATGTCTACCACGCAATTAATTACCAGGCTATAGGGATATTTCTAGAGATGGATATACAGTTCATACGTCGGAGAGATTAGTTGTGTCGTTAGGGCATGTTGATTTAACTGGTGGCATGTCGTAATTGCCATGGTAACAGGTCTGTTTAGGGAGCGGCCCGGTCAAGGGTGAGGGATTATCCCGAAATATTTTTCCCTGGGAGAAGCCGCCTGCTGCAGCCATTCACCTCGGCCCTGTTGCTGCCTCGCCTTGAGGCATTCAAATTGACAGGTCTCATTATCTGTGGACCCCCTCCCCCCCTCGTATCCCATGGCCTGTCAGTCTTGAGCGGTGTGTCCGTCTCACTCCCGCATCACCTGACAGACACACTCTCCTCACCCACTTACAGCTTATATCCTCAGAACATGCAAGGGAGAGGGAGTCTGTGTGTGTGTGTGTGTGTGTGTGTGTGTGTGTGTGTGGCATTTGTGTGCGTGTGTTGTGTGTTGTGTCTATGTGTGTGTGTTGTGTGTGTGTGTGTGTGTGCGTGAATGTGTAAGACAGTTTGGATAAATGGTCCTACTACCCGCTGACTATTTGACAGAGGTACCCTTGTAGTAAACAACCGGTGTGATCGTACATACATAGCATTGTACAGCAAATTGGTCAAAAACGCCTCAAACACACACATGAACACACACACATGAACACACACGCCCGCACACCCATGCAGACACACATCCACGCACATGCACACACACACATGAACACACACCCATGCAGACACACATCCACGCACATGCACACACACACATGCACACACACACATGAACGCACACCCATGCAGACACACATCCACGCACATGCGTGTGTGTTTGTGCACGTGCCGGTAGCGCTGCAGAATCTTAAGCAATTTGTGCAAACTGTGTGTTTGTTGGCGCAGCTCTGGCAGAGAACTGATGAGCGGCTCATTATGGCAACACCAGAGCTACACACTGGGTATCGCATAATCAAAGCCTGGGGGTACGTATTAATTATCCTTTTGAATAGTGATGAAATTTTAAAAAGCCTCTCCTTAAGGCTCGCATCACGGGTAGATGAAACAAAGCGCAGAGCAACCCAGGCTCACACGTGTGTTTTTACATCTGTTCAGGATATTTCAATTTGATGCTCAACAAGCTGAAGCCGAGATTAAAGGATAATAATGTGTCAGCCTCCACGTAAACATTTCTTCCAGAGCGAGTAATAGCATAGCACATAGGCAGGCATGCAGGCAGGTAAGCAGGCAGGTAACTCGGCTCCAGGAGAAACCTTAGTTTGCAGCCATCACAGGAGCAGTCAACACCGTGATGTGTGTCTCCCCTGCTTGTCCTAGTCACGGTCCTGCTCGTCTACGTAAAGACAGCAAGGGCAGGATTTGTTTATTTTATATACTCTCTTTTTTCTTTTTCAGTTTGTTGTTTCGTTTTGTGATTTATTTGAAATAAATACAAGTTAGATTTCTCTTACATAAATGGTTGCGTTTAATGAACATGTTTAAACATTGTTTTGTCATTTATAATTTACAAGTTTTGTTTTTTCTGGAGGCGGTGTATAGTCTTCACATGTGAATTCTTAATAATGATGAAACAAACTGCTCTGCTTTGCTAGAATACAAATTACACACTGACTGCAGTGGGATATTATGGGAAGGTGTGCATGTGTATGTTTAGACAAAATGGCGGTGTGGCTTTTGGTGAAAGTAGTTCCTTTCTTTGAGGCAAAACACAAATTCTACAAGCTCAGCTATTCTGCATGTAAACACCAGAAAATATGGACATACCATGCACATAATGTCATGTTTTAAAACGCATGCCACTTGGTAATGGTAGATGATTTTACACAACCATTTCTGTTCTGCAGAGCACATTCTTTATCTGTCTCATGCAATGACCAGTGTAGAGGATCTAATCGGGTCTGATTCAACGACACACAGTGAAGACAGACTATAGGTGAGATCGCAGCCAATTGACCTTTCCCAAGCCCCGCCCCATTTTGCATTTCCTCCAATGACTTTTCATGCATTTCTTGAATCTTAAGGAGGTCAACTTTGTTTTGCTGCAATAGCTTTCTATGGTGTTGTGTCCTACCTAGTTACAGTAACTAGGTAGGACAAGGGAAAGGGGTGGGGCTTGGGAAAGGTAAATTTGTAACAACAGGAGAGAGAGAGAGATACTATGCAGAAATTATAACCTTAACATTCACAAAGCCATATCTCAAAACATATCAGTTTCAAATAGCACTTCACGGCTCGCTGAGCAGAGATTATAAAGATGAAAAATTATAATATAAAAAGGCATGCTCTACTGTAGTAGCTGTCAAGAGTTCTTCCTGGCTCGCTGTCTCTTTTTACACTTGCTTTACTCTACGATATGAACACAAACTAACACACACACACACACACACACACGCAAAACAACACACGTATGTTAGTGATCACTCAAATATGATGAAAGATCACACACACACACGCGCACGCACGCACACACACACGCACACACACAATTCTTTCAGTCAAGACTGTTGGAAAGTCTGTCAAGCCCCTCACAAAGAAAAGCAAACATATTGATTTATTTGAGTTCAGTGTAATTACAGGCGTTACCATGGTGCTCAGTGGTGACATCTCTTTATAAAATCAGGTGTCAGAGTGTAAAGGCATGCCAGGAGACTTTCTCCCACCTTGTTTCTAATCAGATTAAATAGGTAAGCTCCCCCTCACCATCTCACCCCCCTCTGTGATTCTCTCTCTCTCTCTCTCTCTCTCTGACAACAGGGAGGAAATAAACTGCTGCAAATACATAATTCCACTTGTCAGCGCTTCTGTATACTTTTTAAATCTTGAGGAATCTTTCAACATGGCCGCCACTACGTGAGTACACGCGTGGGTATATAGAAACAGCACAGTAAATACACCAGAGCCAGGAACCCAATTGAAGGTATTTGTTTCCATTTCCGGCTATTTGGCGAAGACGAGCATAGATAAATATGTGATTCAGTCCCGCTGAACACAGGCTTCGGAGGGAAAATGGTCCTCGCGTCTCTTCGTCTTTCGGCCTAAATAATTGAACAGAGAGAGAGAGGTCTCTGCAGGGATCATATTGAGTTTTTACTGACTTATCCCAAATCCTTTCCTACTGCTTGTCTTTCTTTCCACACACACACACACACACACACACACACACACACAGGCACGCACACTCAAATGTGTGCCAACACCAATGCACACGCACAAATACACACTCTTGCAGAGCACATAACAGCGTGCGTGCACGCCACACACACACACCTGCATAAAAACAGCAGACCTATACATGCTCATGCAGAGCGCACGACAACATGTGCGCCCCACACACACACACACACACACACATGCGCAGCGAACACATGACAACAGGCTTTGAGCTCTGACAACAGCGGAGATGAAGAGCGAACGAAGCGGTAACAACACGGTCAGGCTGCGACGGCTTTGTTCAGCGGCACACTCCTCCTGAAGCTTCTTCACTGCCTGTGTGTGTGTGTGTGTTTGAAAACAATGTCTGGTGGCATGAAAGGCATCCCAGGTTTTACGTCTCTCTCTCACGTCGACAGCTTCGGGGACAGTTTACGTGCGAGAGACAGAGACACTTTGACACTGTCAGCTTCCGTCATCGAAGCTACTGTAGCCTACTGTACTGTACCAGCGCTTGTTGGTGAGAAGTCGCTCCAACGAGGCGGCCTAGGTTGTTTCATGCGTGGCACTGTGAGCCGGATGGATGGGGGCCTTTGTGTGCGGCTCCATATCTCGGGGCCTTTATTATAATGAATGCTATAGGTCTTCCCCACTCAAACATGTCAATAAATAAAACATTGGGAACCATCCAGCTCAGCTGTGATACGCGTGCCGTACACCGCCATCTTAAGACGAACAATTCACCTGAGACCGGAGGGAGCCGCGATAATGGGAACAATACATAATTAACAAAGGAAAATGTAAAGATGTAATTGCTGCGTTGTTGATTATCATGATTACCATTATTAAGTAGTTTTTAAAGATACATGGCTTTGAGCCATATTTAGAGGCCCTGCCTTATTAATCAGGCAGGCAGATGTTGGTGCAGCTCTTAGGAGACATACAGCAGCAGTACAGGAATAACCCATGCAGTGTCATTAAAGGAACACTCCTCAGTTTGTCTGTTTGTGCTTGCCTTACAAAACGGTTTCTTTTTTGGTTCAGTATCTTGAAGAGTTGCAAGTGGGTTTCACTACTCTCTACTCCTCCCCGACAGCCCACATAGGCTCACATCTACTCACTTCTACAGTACAGTTGTGTTTCAGAACATAAACAGTGAGCTCATGGATGGAATGTAAGTTTTAATAGGGTGCTAAAATATATAAAAATATACAATAATAGTGTAGATATAAATATCTATGTTAAGAATCACAAAGTTACAGTTTTGGGCCTATAGAGAAAACAAACATTCTCTGAGTTACAAATGTTCAAACTACATATTAAGCATACAGCACAAAACAGTGGAACAATTAACAACCTACCATTGACGCTGGAGAAAGAAGATCCAAAGCGGAACCAATTCCAAATCACCTGCAATGCATGGATACATATTTGAAGAGCTTGGCTCTCGTGTGCCTCTCAGTAATAACACGTCTCCTTATGTATTTTGACTGTAGAGGTCACGGCGCGTGCCTTGCCCGCAGGTTTGAGTTTCGTTCTCAGGTGCTGTCTGCCAACCAGTTATGACTCACCCCAAACCACCCCGAGGCTCAGCGCATGTTCTTCAAAGGCCGCTTGAAATATGAAGTGGTTGGTTGAAAGGTGAGATGAAACATTGATTAGGAAGGAAGAAATATATAAATATACAATAGACAGCCATTTACCTACAGCGGCATAATGCTTGTGAGCGGTGAGATAAATGAGTTGTCCAATAGAAGTAATTAAGAGAGTTAAATCACAGTCAATATGCCATTAATAGCTTTGGGTAAAAACGTCTGGCAAATTACAGTATTTTAATGATAGTACAGTAGTAATTTAATATTTAACAATGAGTGAATCCATTAATCAACAAACCTGAACTGGTTTATGGTTATGATAGACAATCAACTTATACCACTATACGTTTCTGAGAACTGTGAACTGTAGGCATATTGGATATAGCAGGTGCAGGTCAAAGTGGTGTTTTGTTGATCAGAGAAGATTCTAACAGATCCTAACTAACTTAGACGGAGACTGAGACAGAAGCCATTTGACTCTATTAAAGTTATTCCATCTTTGCTGTGCCCCTCATTTCATTCACCATAATGACATGGATCCATAAACTTTAACAGTATCACTTTGGCAACAGAAGCATAATACTCCAAACAATGTTACCCACAAGTTGACGGAAGCTTGTAATTCTGATTATTATAGTCATACTGCCCTCCTTTGGTAACGAATGGCATTACATTTGGCGGTTCTACTGTTGACTTTCCTATTACACGAGTATAGGCTACAGCCCTTGTAGAATTATACTAAAACAAACAAAACATAATTATACTGATACATGATAGTTACATCAGTGGTTCTGATGGATCTTATTAAATGGTACTGAGGGATCTTATTAAGTGATTCATAGCTTTTAAATTGAAATGTTGCTGTCATTTGCTGCATAATATACGGTAAATAAAAGATGAAATAAAATAATAAAAACAAATTCAATAGAACAAAATAAAAAAGTAAGAAGAAAAAGAAGAATGAGAATAAGAATGTTGAATGTTCTATATGAACTGGTTACAGTGTTTCACCCTCCCATACACAGAACAAATTTTCCAGAACCACAGCAATGCTAGCCAGCTTTCAAGACCAGATCCAGAGAGTTGTTCATAATGTAGGGCTGACTGGTGTCTAGACAAGGGTAACATCGAAGGTCTGTGTCACAAAGAATAACATCCTGTGCAAAGCTCCTTATCCCATGAGCCTCTGCATTCATCTGTTCAGCCCTCTTCTTGTCATCCAAGTGGAGTGGAACATCCTGCATCTCCTCTTCATCCTGCAGCCACTGACCGTGGACAATTTCTATATATACAACTTCACAGTCTGCACAGGGCTCAGTATAACCATGTGACTGTAAAACAAGTTGAGAAAGTGTTAGTTTTTTTTACATTGTATTATCAGTACAGTTAAATTGTTTGCACTGTAGTACAATATTTAGCCTTGCCTTGTAGCCTATACAGTTAATAACTGATTCAACAAAGTAAAGGTGTTTGAATCTGAGGGCGTTGTAATGGTCATAGTTTGCACACTAATACTGTTCTAATACTAATACACTATTAAGGTCCAGTGCCTTGTTTGGGTTCAATTTCTGTAGCCCAGAGATCCCTTCTTTAAGTTTTACAAACTGGATTGAAAAGGCAATTTTACACTATTTATTACGTTTATCCTTGTTTTCATCACTAATCCACCAATTCCAATTAATCATGTTTCCATAAGCAATATGTTTGTGAAAAAGAAAATGTTAAATATACAGTATTATACTTTATAATTTTTCTAATAAAAATAACGTACACTGTACTTAAATCTATCTGGAGTGAGTCTTGTTACAGCAACATGAAAATAAGGGCGTACGTACGTACTGTAAATTATTGTGGTTTTGGTGTGTCATTAGTGTTTGGACTCATTTATAGAATGCTCAGATTAGCCTACTAATGTGTGCCAGAATCATGGCAGTACTATTCCTATTAAAAATACAGTAAAACCTAAGGACATTTCTGTGCTCTTTTCTGTGAAGCAAAATAAAGGCCTTCACTGAAATGGAGTGACTTCACTTTTTTCCCCAAATAACTGTAATCCATTTCAGGAATTGTAACATAACAAAACGTGGAAAAAGTGAAGGGCTGTAAATGCTTTCCAGATGCAATTAATGCGTGAGATATTTACCTGAAGCTGTCCCATATCAAGGTTGTTGTCTAGTATGTGTTGGGGGTCTGGAATACTCGGCAGGAGCCATCGTTTGACCCTAACATTTGAAATCATTAAGTTCAGAGACCTGTGTACTCTATGTGAGTAAGGTCATGGAAAAGGTAGACTTACCGTTTATGTGAAAGGGTGCATGTCACAAGGAAACAGGCAAACAGACCCAGCACTATTAAGACATGTAGCCTGGTGTTTGAAAGCTCCTCCCCCTCCATCTTCACACAGGGCCCTGCAGGTTATGAGAAGTGAGTGAATTACAGTGAGTGAATTAAAGGCAGGGTCAGTCATTCTAGAGAATGCTTGCTAACTTCGAGCTCAAATCAAAATACAATCGCTCCGCGGTCCTCCGCGCCGCCGCCTCACACATATAACTGCATTGTGAAGCAATGTGTAGTAAGCTACACATTTGTTGTTTAGGAGCCAGGGCTGTGTAGAAGTAATACATTTCCACTTATTCTGTGTGTGCACTTATACGCAACAACACAAATGCTGGTTTCCTAACATTTGTCAATGATGTGGTGATACTAGAACTTACACATACAACAAAATTGTACCTTTCTCTGTAGAATTTCCCCAGGAAATGGTCGGTGTCCACGTTGTCCATTCAACGTGCCTACCAAGAGAACATCTTTTATCATATTTCATCCGTATCTGGAATTCATAGTTCTTCTTTCTGTCTAGCTTGAAGTCATAGAAGAATTTCAAAGAAGTGAGACTCTGTTAGGAAAAGAAAGAAAGGATTACATTAAAAAGTTATTTCATTTAAACTGATGATGTCTGGTAAGACTATCCTGTGTTAGTGCACACAGGTGGTAGCAGACAATTGGACCACCTTAAACCAATCAGAGCAAGTCGTGGGGAATATTCTGTGAACAGAGGCACTTAATTGCTGAACCAGTCATCACCTGGAGGCTGACTGATAGTGTATCTACTTTAGTTCACTAGATGGAGTGTGAAGATCCAGGATGGTATTACAAAGCTATGTATAAAGTGTATATAAAATATAAATATAAAATATATAATATATAAAATCAAGATGGTATTACAAAGCTATGTATAAAGTGCATAATAGCAGTGCATAAAAAATATGAAATATATAAAATCAAGATTGTTTTACAAAGCTATATAAAGTACATAATATTATAGATTATAAATATTATAGATATACTTTGTCCAAATACCTGCCATTCAGTGTCACAGGTCCTTCTGAAACGCATGTTGCTCTCATAGCATTGGGGATAAACCGCATCATCTGGTTTGCTCCAAGACACACGGACACCGTTGGAGGTCTCAGAAACATTTGGTGATATCCTGTCTACGTTTATAGCTGAAAACCCAACATGATGATGAAAAATGTTGTACGCACTACCATATCATAATTTATTATTAATAATAATAATAATAATAATAATAAATTAATAAAATTATAAATAAAAAATGTCTTTGAAAAAGCCAATAACGTATTGTACAGCTGAGCAGAACACTTTTTATAATGATCAGCAGAACGTGAAGCAGTGCCACAATTAATATATCTGGTGACCACTTCCTTAAAACACGCACACACACACATTACCAAGACAATAAACAATATGCTGTACATATATATACTTTCATTTTTCAGGACACTGTATTTCAAAGATCATTTTGTAAAAATCCAAATAATGTTGCAGATCTTTATAGTGAAAGGTTTAAACAATGTTTTTCATGCTTGTTCAATGAACCATAAGCAGTTAATTGAACAGGCACCTGTGGAGCGGTCGTAGAACATTAACAGCTTACAGGCCTTAGACGTTTAGGTCACAGTTCTAAAAACAAAAACTAAATAAACCGTGAGAGTGAAAAACAGCGAAAGAAACATGTCTAGGGGCCTTGCTCATCTGCGTGAACGTGCATTAGTCATGCTGCATGGACTGCAGATGTGGCCAGGGCAATAAATTGCCATGTCCGTACTGTGAGACGCTTAAGACAGCGCTACAGGGAGACAGGAAGGACAGTGTAATAACACCTGCACAGGATCGGTACGTCCGAATCTCCAACTGCGGGACAGGTACAGGATGGCAACAACAACGGCCAGAGTCACAATACCTCCCATCAGTGCTCAGACTGTCTTCAGTAGGCTGAGAGAGGCTGGCTTGAGGACATGTATGCCTGTTGTAAGGCAGATCCATGCCAGACATCACCAGCAACTACGTCATCTTCGCTGGACCAGACAGGAGTGGAAAAAAGTGCTCTTCACTGACAAGTCACGGTTTTGTCTCACCAAGGGTGATGGACGGACTCGTGTTTATCGTCGTAGGAATGAGCGTTACACCGGGGGCCTGTACTCTGGAACGGTATCGATTTGAAGGTCCGTCATGGTCTGGGGCAGTATATCACATCATAATCAGACTGAGCTTGTTGCCATTGCAGACAGTCTCAATGCTGTGCATTATAGGGAAGACATCCTCCTCCCCCATGTAATGCCACCAGCCATACTGCTTGTTCTGTGTGTGATTTCCTGCAAGACAGCAAAATTGGTGTTCTGCCATGGCCAGCAAAGAGCCTGGATCTCAATCCCATTCAGGACATCTGGGACCTGTTGGATCGTAGGGTGAGGGCTAGGGCCATTTACCCTCAGAAGTGTCCAGGAACTTGCAAGTGCCTTGGTGGAAGAGTTGGGTAACATCTCACAGCAAGAACTGACCAATCTGGTATAGTCCATGATGCGGAGATGCACCGCAGTACTTAATGCAGCTGGTGGCCACACCAGATGCTGACTGGTACTTTTGATTTGTCCCTTTGTTCAGGACACATTATTCAATTTCTGGTAGTCGGATGTTTGTGAAACGTTTTCAGTGTGTCTTAGTTGTTGACTCATTTAATGTTCATACACATATTTACACACGTTAAGTTTGCTGAAAGTAAAAGCAGTTGAAAGTGAGAGGACATTTCATTTTTTGCTGAGTTTATATATATATATATATATATATATATACATACAGTATGATACATACATACTGTACATACACACACACACACACACACAATGTACAGTATATGGTGAAAGAAAGAAATAGTAACAATATAATAAAATTAATGAACAAAAATAATGACAATTAATTATTACAGTATATGTAGCTAATTCTGGTTTATATGGATAGTTAGTTTTGTTTTTGTTTACTTATAAATCCTAGCAGTAAACTAATTAGCACAATGCTAGTCCCATTAGAGCAAAGCAGTTTCCCATTTATCAGAAAAGGCACGTTAACATGTTGTTCGATCTGGCACACAGCTTACATTAAAGACACTCACACACAGTATAAACCACTTGAACGGACAGCTTACCCTCTAGCCTTCCCTCATGTGACTCCTCCGCTTGCAAGACGCACAGAAGACACAGAGCCAGAAGACTGTGGAAAGGCATCCTGACACCAATATCTACTGCTTAATACCTCTTAACCCCTTTTAGAAATTTTCGCAAAAACACCTTTAGATATACTCTCCACCCTCCAAATAAAAAAAGCAGTCTAATGTGCACACAATCAAAAAACAAATCAAAGCAGTCGAATGTGTGACCTTCTGTCACCCCATAGTGGTGACTGGGGCACATCTAGCTACAGCGTCTATCTACTTCTGTTCAGTAAGATTCTCCTCTCTACAGAAAACCGCATGCTGATGCAAGGGCTTGTGTCAGCACAGCACTGATTGCACCTTACAAACGGTGATTAAGGTTTGTTCGATTACTATTAAGAGACACTTCTGTGGTGCAGGGGAAATACATTTGTATCATATCAACCTGCCATTACTTTGACCTTTTCCACATGAGACACTGTCTAGATGTGTGTGTGTGTGTGTTTGTGTGTGCGTTCATGAATGTGCACTCGCCCACGTCCTCTCGTAATCTTAGATCAACAGGTCAGAGATTTTTAAGAGGGGACCGTTCTTTTCAAGCAGTGGCACCTACAGTAGGTTGTGGAATGCATTGCCCCCTTTCCTACGCTGTTTGGATTCAGTGGAAACTGTTAAAACACAACTGAAAACTCTTATTTAAAGAGGCTGTAATGTGGTGAGGCCGGTCCGACGTGTATTTCTGTTTATTTGCTTTTGTTTGGTTATTTATTTGTGTCATGTGCTCTCATGTATTTACTATTGTTGTAATTTCGAAGTTGCGAAGCAGTTTGTGATTTTTATCTGTGAAATGTGCTATATCAATAAATTGTACTTACTTACTCGCGTTTGCACACTTGCACATATCTGATAATCATGATCTGTGGTTTAACAAGCCAGCTGGCTGAGCATTCTCAGGTTCGTTTTCATTGTTGAGGTCAACTCATCATCCCAGTCAGAGATAGAGATTTTTGCACTGTGAGAAGAAAATGTCATTTATAAACGACTGCCTGTCGGCTCCTGTCACATTTGTAGCTGATCTTTGACTTGTTCCTCTTCTACAGCACAAAGCCCTCTGTCATTTGTTTATATCCTACCTGGGGTAGTATGTTTGGTTGTTTAAAGTCAGCATATTGCATTTATCTTATCTTAAACTTCACCTGCCCACAGGGCTCCATACTTAAGAATATTACATAATTACTACATTGTGACAGCAGTGTTTCAATGACATTGAACTACTGTAGGATTCATATTTTTAAGGATTTATTTGGGACTACAGTGGCGCAGTGAACAGAGCAGGGTGACAGGAGATCCCAAGGTTGCTGGTCCAATCCTGGCTAACTCCTCAACAAGTGTCAAGGTGTCCTTGAGCAAGGCACCTAACCCTAACAGCTCCCGGTGGTTGGTCGTGAATATCTGCCTTTTGTCCTGCTGATTTGTGTTCCAGGAGCCAATGGGCTACGCAACACATTTTTGGATGTATTGTAAACTAGCCGCATGGTTTCATCTGACAAAGAGAGGCCTAGTATGTGAATGTATGTATATGACGAATATGAATGTATATAGTACAGTATATGAATGCATAGTATAGTATAGTATGTACATGCATGTATACACAGTATATGAATGTATATAGTACAGTATATGAATGCCTAGTATGTACATGCATGTATACACAGTATATTAATGTATATAGTACAGTATATGAATGCATAGTATGTACATGCATGTATACACAGTATATGAAGCATATTAATGTATA
>JAODTR010000014.1:650986-664360 GCA_025399935.1 Amblyopsis rosae
AGAGGCCACGGCAACGAAATTTCTTGTGATGTGTCCACACACTACGTAGAGGTCATCTGTCAAGTTTCATGTCAATCAGATGAAGCGTGTCAAAGATACATCATCACTTCCTGTTTGGTGTTTTTTTATGGCATGGGAGGCAGGGTTACTGAAATGTCACGCCCACCAAACTTCTTACGGGTCAAAGGCATATAGGGCATATAGGCCCTTAATAAGAAAACGTACAATAACAATAAGGGCTTCGCCCCTTCGGGGCTAGGCCCTTAATAATCCAATATAACCATATACTTAAAAACACCTCAAATGGAATAATATAATTGAGATTGTACGCTTCCTGGGATACAGAGCTGCCTTCTTGACATTAGATGTGTTTTGATTGTCCAACCAAATCGGACAATAAACTGTGCTATATGTTGGTAAACTAATCAATATGAATCTGGCTGTTTGCAGGTCATGTCAGTCTATTCAATAAGTAGGCTACGCTTACTGCTTAATTATGAACAGACTGGATTTAGTAGAGCACTGCATTAGAGTCGTGCCTGAAATCTGTACAATATAGAGTCATGTGAGTGACAATACTAACAGCCAATTTTCAATGTACTACCCTGCACCCCTTGAGGGCTGGGTTAAATGCAGAGTTTGAATTTCGCTACATGTATGTGACAATTAAAGCACCTTTACCTTATGTGATGTGGAATGTACAGTAGTGCTAATGGAAAAGTTTGTGGCAACAGAAGTTTGACATTTTCAAGGGTCACATGGTTTATTGAGATGCAAAACAGTTCCAGGTAGTGCTTGGTGGGCAATTTTATCAATACATACAGATATATAACTAAATTTGTTGGTAATTACTCGTCAATAAATGTATCGATTTACATTTAAAATATAATTTTTTGTGTACTTTGAGTATGGCTAACTTCCAGGAAACGGTTTTGAGGCACCACAAACCACCATTGCTGTGAATAGATTGCTGTAGAGTTTACGCAACTCTCTTTACATTACTCTGGCTGAGACTATAGTGGACTTCTAGCAGCAACATTCTGTGTTCAAACATCTTCAGATGTCTACCCGTTCCATAATGGCATAGTCAGCTATTGCAAGCTAACTCACTTTTTCTCATATTCGCCAAATATGTCCTCGCATTTCGCTATCTTACTGTTCTCTGTGCATGCTGAAAAAATAATAATCCGGTACTTCTACACAGCCCTGGCTTCGTTAATAGGAACATAAACAAAGTAGAAAACACCCCTGACAACAACAATGCCCTTGGCTTCACAATGTGTTTAAATGTGTGGGGGCGGAGCTTCTGAGGGAGTTTGTGCTGATTTGAACTTGAAGTTAGCAAGTGTTCTCAAGAATGACTAACCCTGCTTTTACTCACGGTCGCTATGGATAAAAGTGTCTGTAAATTAACTGAAGGTAAATTATTTCCTTTCATATTGAGGAAATTAACAGAAATTATATGCAAATGTGCTAAGTAATGGACAAAGACTGTTGAACTCCACAGATACATAATAGCTCTTTATATGCATCAGGTAATGAGAACAAAAAGAAAATAGGCCAAGGCTAGGATTATGAATGTGGTTCTCCCATTAGGAAATCACTAACGTTAGTAGGTAGTACACGTGAATCTTAAATTGAAAACATCCTTATAGTGCGTGTCTGTGACTTGACATGCTACTTTCGTATGAACTGGTTGCTCATCTGACAATATGGCATAAGAAAAGCTCTGTGCCAGCCAAGTTAATGTCTTCACAAGGAATAAAATAAAATAAAAATCTAAACACACAGTTTGCCCCTATAGGGAGGAAAATCCATAGGAGCTTATCGGCAGGGGGTTTGTGAGCGGTAGAGATAAGGCGGCGGAGGAGACATCGGCTGAGGAAGCACATAGGCTGCAAATGGCTGTGAGCGGGGGTAAAAGCCGTTGCACGCAGCACGCGGAGCTGAAGCTGACGCTGATGCTTATATCTGCGTCCATGTTAATCAATCAATGAGTCTTTGCACACTGCAAGCAAGGCCGAAGCTGCCCGCTGAGCCGAAGCGGGGCTGCCACTTTTTATTCTGCCGGGAGTCTATTTTTTCCACCTCGTCTCTTGTTTTTTAAGCGCTTTTTACATAGGTAAAACAATACAAATATAAATAAATAAAAAACGGTTTGCTTGTTTTTTAGCCCCAGCCCCAACGCATGTACAGCCTTATGCACAGCTGTGCTTGCAGTGTGCAACGGGCTTAAGAAAGGGCCCAGGAGATGACTATGGTCCTGTCTTTTACACCCAGACACACAACACTGAAACCCTCTTCTCGTACAACAAGACACGTCTCCTCTCATCTTTCCATCTCATCTATCCTGCCTGGTAGAAAAAGATTTTGAAGTGATGCCTCTTTGATTTGGGCTTTGAAAGACTCCTGAATAAACTGCATAAAGGACAAGCTAATAGTCTTCAGAAAAATATGTATTTTCTGCTAAATCTTGTCCACGACTGTGGAATATGTTTGAGGCTTCCTCTTAAGACTGGCAAATAATAAATGCAATAGCCTACAAGGCTAAATAACACAAAGAATAATATTTTGGGAATACTCTCAATACAGGAGATATCCTGACTAAAGGAGAAGCTAACAAAACACTGCTGCTGCTATGGGCCTAGCTAGTAGGAGAATGGTGCTGAGTGATGGCCAGATTGGGTTCTGCTGCATCACTTAGTGACTAAACTGACTACCGAATAACGACCGGGTCGTATGACACTTATGTCAGGCCATGTGACTGTGTGGTCACAGCCAAACCGCTCTATTTGATGCATTACCTACCTACCAACGTCAACTGCACAATTTTCCTAACACATAATATGCCATTAAAAACAAACCGCCAGAACATCTGGCAGTTATATTCATGTGCCATTGGTTATATCACAGGCAGCGTAGCCTAAAGGCTTCTCCTCACCATTGCAGGTTTTCCCGTTATGAGTGGGGCACACCCAGTTGTGACACTCGCAGCGCGGCCCGTAGAACTTGGACGGATCGCCGGCCCGGCAGATGCACACGCCGCAGTCGCAGTCGCCCCGGCCGCTGCATATCTTGCCGTCCGCCGTCCGACAGCGACGCAGGGCCGACTCCGTGGATAGCCTGCACGCGCCACCCACCTGGCTGGGAGATGAATGGGAAAAGGACACTCAGAGCGTGCACAGGGTTGGTACACACGCACACACCGATGGTGGGGTCAGCCATGCAAGGCCCCATCCAACCACCGGGAGAAGTGAGGGTTAGGTGTCTTGCTCAGGGACACCTCGGCACTCTGCCAGGAGGCAGCAGGGTTCTAACCAACAACTTGGTCACTGACAAAGGTGACCTGTCACCTGTCGCCCCACTGCACTGTGCCACTGATCAAATAAAACAGGCGATCATCTTGCGGCCTTGAAAAGCCCTAGAGGGGTTCAAAAGTACATTGTTCTCCCACGTGTGAATGGTTAACATATGACAGGCCAGTGCTTTTCAAAAGATGGGGAGTGGTAAAATATCATGGCAGGGTTAACATATTATGACAAGCTTTTGAAACAATATTCACCGTTTCATTGCTAATCTAAATCTAGTTTTATTACAATAGTTGTGCAGTGCAAAGAAGTGGTCCATTGTTCACTTTGGGGGTCATGGGATAAAACATTTGAAAAATGGATACACTATTTCTAATGTCACTCCCCAGAACCCACATCGGGAAGCCTTTGTGCTCGCATGGGAATTGTAGAATTTCCAGGCTTGGAAAAAGGAATACCGTATGTGTTCCCTATTCCCTCTGTCTTAGACTTTCTTCTTGTGAAAATACCTCTCGTAGGAGTGAGGTGACAGGGACTTAGGTTTTACAGCTATAATTACGACCAGGCTTTCTCTTCCACCATTTCATCTGCTTCATTGCATCTCCTCAAGCACACTTTATCATGCTTTGCAAGGTTTTTTGTGGCCCTGAAAGAGAGGCCAAGAAATTAATGAATTCTCACACAGTGTAGGTAATTTCTCTCACTATTCATTCGTATACTATTTTAGGCGCAAGTGTTAGATCTTAATTCGACTTCCCTTCCATAATTGATAGCCCAATTTGTTGATACTTCAATGCAATGCCTTTTCTAAAGCAGAGATGCCAACTTTCAAAGCTGACTTGGCGTTCAGAATCGATGAGATTGACAAAGAATGACCAAAGCAGGTGCATGTTTTGGCTTGAGAGTAATTGAAATCAGTGGAATTTTGTCATGCCAGTGTGAGACAGGACATAACGCGGTTGGCACACGCCAAATGTGTGAGAGTTGGCAGCCCTGTCTAAATGAACGAACTATGGTAATTACATACATACCTAAGGGTCAATGTGACAGGATGCTTAAGGAAATCTGAGTTTTAATTGTTCTTCAGAGCAGTGATTGGTTTGCCATAAGAAGATTCAGTATGAGGAACTTGGCAAAATGCTGTATCCCTTATGGGTTTACATGAAATAATACAAAAGGTTTAGAGGGGTCTCACATCACGCATATAAGGACGACCACAATGATGAATTAAACAGCACACTATCAATTCCATCTCTCTGTTAAGAGACTCTAGCAGCTGTTCCAAGGCTGTGCTTTCACTCCAAAGGCCCTTCGCTAGGAGATCTGACATTCCTTTCTATTCCTACCCTCCTCGGCTACGGGAAGGCTTTCCTGTTTGAGGAAATAGCACAGTCACTCCTAATATTGGAAATAACTGGGATGTATTTCTTTCCTTCAGGGAAATATTCCTCCTTCTCATTATTGCAATTTCACACTGACTATTTCATCACACTGTCAAATTGTTTTGAGGCCATGATTAGTAAACCAACAAGGAAGAAATTGTTTACATCTGCCTCTGAAAACACGGTGTCAAACACTGTAATCACCTGACTTGCTAGACGCTGCACATTTAATGGCCCCACGTGGGTTTGCACCTTTTGTCCAATAAACACACGATTGAAAGGCAAACAAAAGAACATGGTCCTTACGCAGGCACCTGCTTTGAGCACAGCAAACACCCCTTTTCACAGCTGAGTCAAGTTTGCAGACGTGCATCATATTGTATAGTGCTGCAACAGTGTAGGCCAAGACAAACAGAAATCATTTCCACACATTTCAGCTTTTCTTCAGCTTTGATCGATATATTAGTTAAATACCAGAACTCAAAGCACTGTCTTGAACATTGTTAATACAGATTAATTAATGCACAATGTACACATTGCTATATTTTAGGGACTGGTAGCTCTTATTGCTACTGTATATAGTCATGGATCGCTTGGAAAAAAATAAAAATGTAAAACCAATATATGTGCCATTAATGGCAATACAAAAACAGATAATGCTATAACTTAGTATGCAGAATTATGGAAGCTGGAAGGTAGACTTGCACGAGGAAAAAAATAAGTTCACTGCAATCTTCAAACTATAGGAACCTTTAACTCTGTAACTCGGGCAAACTTCAGAAACACTCTCCTTCTCAATGTCAGCCATCATGCAAAGCTCAGTGTGGAAACTCACCTCAGTGACTGTAACACAGTGTCATCAACAGCAGAAAGAAGAACGAGAAGCAAAAAGACCAACTGCAGTGAAGCCTCAGTGTGCATGTTTACATCCCAAAGAAACCTGAAGTAAAGTAGCTTGAAGGAATTCCCCCAACTTTTTTTTTTTGCTTTGAACAGACGGAGAAAGAGAGAGACAGAGAAAACAGAGAGAGAGAGAGAGAGAGAGAGAGAGAGAGAGAGAGAGAATAAAACAAAGAGGGAAAGAGAGCAGAAGGCTGGCCTGAAATGGCTCAAACCCTTCAGAGACTAACAGTCCTCTCCATACAAGTGCCTTTGATTAGTTTTGACTTCTAGACAGAATCCTGGGCAGGAGCTGGAGGGGGGGAATATTGCCAAAAAGAAAACTTTAGTCACCAGGCTTAATTAAAAGCAGACTATTTCCTTGGTATATCTTTTCATTTTTTATTGAGTTGACAGCTGACCAAGCTAACATTAATGTTATAGTGTTATAGTTTTCGCGGACCGAAACGGGTCATATGCTTTTTGATGGGACCTCTACTGAAATTCAATTTTAGCATATTCTCCTCAGTGACATATACAGTAGGCGCTAATCCATTCTAATCTCCCTTGTCCACATTGCAACACTAAAAATGAACAGCTCTGTATACACAAGTCTAGTGGTTGTGGAAATATGACCAGCACATAGGTTGCACACAAAGCATAAAACAATATATAGCATATGTGTAAACAAATTATTCATATAACTTTGGAGCTAATGTACAATGAACATCCTGTGGCATGCAGTATTTGAGACATAACTGGTTTTGAAACATTAATATTCTTAACAGAGCAATTTAAGGTGTATAAATGCTATTAGCTCATTTTTCAGTCTATTGATAACACAGTGGCTAAACAAACAACATATGCGATAACATATAGGCTATATGTTTTGTTTGCTTATTATCTTAGCAAAAACATTATTGCTTATTTGTCATCGGTGATTAATCCTCTTGAGTGGAAAAAGGTTACTTTGCTGTCAGTGAGACCCAATTTCACTGTATCTTGAAATGTGTAATATATTAGAAGGTCTGAAGTCCCTACACTTGTAACATTGTAACCCAAATGTAATATTACATCATTGAGACAAGGTGACAAAATGACTTTATAATTTCTATATTTTTGTAATCATTCATAAATGGTAAAGTAAATCAGAGTAAATCTAATAAAGTAACAATTGTAGCACTACTACTGGGTTAGAGCCTGCCACTGTTACTATGGGGATACGAGGTGTTGCTGATGTGAATGCAGCTCGTGCGCGCGCGCGCTCCCGCGCACAACCCCGTGATCACAACACACCGGGCAACAGCTGATGTGACGAACGCAACGACGCAAACGATAAGGAAATAAACGCCGCATACGTAAGTGATTCGCGTTCTTTTCATTCCGACGCCGTCCTGTTGCCTTTGTTTCGTTTATTTCTGAAGGAGTTCTCATCATTATGATAGGTGCATCTGTTCTCCAGGAAGTGTAATACAGGCCTTGATCCATATTACCTAGCCGTTCCTCAATATCATGTGTTGGTACAGGCGTACGATTCTGTTGCAGTGGCTATGCGTCGTTTACTGCAGCCTCGTTAAGAGATTGCTGTTTTCTACGGTGTTTGTATGAAATATGAGGTGTCTTGCGCTGTACCGTAGCACCTAGCTCCCATCCGTTTCCATAGTAACCTTGGCACCGGATGTCATTCGTTCAGTTCGATGGTAGGAGGTTTTGTTGTGGCATCCTATACGTTATGCCTTTGGATTCAGGCCTTTACATGTCTTGTTGTGGTCATTGCAATTGTATTTATTGGTTACAGGCTACTAACGTGGCAAAGATTTTGCATCAATGTTATCAGTAATTAATTCAATGCAGACCTAAAATTATGTTATCAGTGAAATATTTTCTGGGGAACACACCTATGAGGTTTCATGTTTCTTTAGCGTATGAACACACCTATGAGGTCTCATCGCTTCCAGTTAGGTGCTATATGAGCTGGAATATGCCTTCTTTTATTTAAGATACCTCCAGGAACTAAAAAAAAATGTTCAAACTAATGTAATGTTACCACTTTCACCGATAAGCAGAAGCAATGGGATCTGTTTTCCAGGTTGGACATGTGACGTTCGGCATAACCCCTATTGCACTGCGTAAAAACTATATTTTCAGAAGTGGCTATGGCCGGAGTCGTGAGAGCTGTAAAACACTGCATTTGGACAGGGGTTGGACATTTGTGTGAATTCTTAAATATTCAAAGAATAAGGACATTTTTAAACCAAGGAGCTATACAAAGGTATGCCTACCAGGTGAGGTAAAACAGTACAGTACATGTATGGAGAATATATTTGCAGGATTTTGCTCTCCATGAACTCTCAGAAAGAAAGAGTGTCTGTGACTATTGGTATTACTAAAACTAACAGACATCCACAGTTACAATTAATCTGCCCAGTGATTGCGTCCTGCCTGCAGGAATATGTCCTCTCTCTAAATGTGAAACTAATTGTAGTCTTGTCATCTTACTCCCACATTATAGCACTTACACCCTGTCATTTTATTTTCACTCTTCCTCAAATCTCCACCAGCATATGCTAAGTGTAGCAATTACCTTGCAAATTGGGGGTCGCGAGATACAGAGGATTGGGTCACAAAATTATTTTCAGAAATGAAATAACATTTTAAAATTAATAAAATGTAATAGTTTAGCCATAATTGTTAGTAGTAGTACAGTTTATACATTACTTTGATGTATTCTGCTACTAGCCTGTAATAAAATGCTATCAAATAATATTATGGCTGTTATTCTTCTACCATCTCTGGGGATAGCACGGGTTGCGAGTATTTTGGGGGTCGCGAGCTGAAAAGTTTTAGAACCCCTGTGTTAGAAGAAGAAGAAAGTGAGCATAGTAGTGTAGTTGTAGACCTACTTTCAGTAATATAGTAGGCTAGTTGTGAAATTCAGCGTATTATTATCATATGCAGTAGCAAGTAGTCTAAAAATATATTTTCACATTGCCGTATTTTAGTCTGATGTCTTTGTTTATAGACCACAAATCTGTTTTATTGTGGTATCTATGAGTGCTGTGCCTGTTGCTATTGGTCGATATGTGTTGTGTCCCTATCCATTCTTCTTCGTTGTTCTCTTGACCGCTACCGCTCACTGACAGCTGCCCTCGGAGGAGTCTATAGGACGTCCCTGTCTCCCTCCTTCTCTCTCTCTCTCATCTCTGGTTGGTCCTCGCACCCCTCTGTGACCTGGTGATGAATGCACCAATGAGGAGCCTCACAGTGAGTTCTATGGTCCTGTGTTCTACGCCATCTTCTTCCACAACACCTCGGCCACTCACTCGCATTATATGCCTCTGTGTCAGACGTGGTGGGCATTCCTGTCTCTACTGTAGATGTTGGTAGTGTACTGCAAACCATATATGCCATGATGTTGACTAACTGTTGTGTGTTATTTGCAGGGTATGCCTGATCGCATGTTATGTGCAGTGCTGGAGCAATTTCAGCTTTACTTTTCCCTTTGGTATGTGCGCTTTGTCTCCATTGAAGGTCATTTCTTCTTGCGTGCTTGTGTTGAAATGGCCTAAAAACTTTTATTTTTTAATTTGTATTATTATTTTTTACCTGCACACACTCACTGTCACAGGCACATTTATAGACATGCACACACACACAGACACATTTACAGACATACACACACACAGACACATTTACAGACATGCATAGGTTTTGGCACTGTTCAAATTTGAACCCAATCCGATACTGGTACCTTGAAGCCAGTACGGGTACCCAATGGTACCTTTTTTCAGAAGTTTACTTTCACTTAAACCTTCGTCATCCATGGAGGGTCCAACTTCTTTGGCAATGGCTGCAGCCCCCTGCTGCTAACATTATCTGCAGCTACAGCACTGTGGGGGGAGGGGGAGTGGCTTTCAAATACGGTATGGTACACTATTCAACTTTTAGAACTGTCTAGTGTTCCACAGGTTAGACATGTTGGCCTGGCCAGATTGGCATTTTGCATCACAAACATTTGTGGTAAACATTGAACAAGCTGCAGGGATGACATCATATTGATCTCCCTCTTTCTCCTTACTCTGTCGACCAGATACGCTCTCAGGCACCAGCATTTGGCACAGATTGAGTGAATTGGTACTCGGCATTACTGCCATATTCAGCCGAGAGTTCGGTAACCAACAGTAACACTCAGACAGACACCTTCATTTACAGACGCTCACACAGAAACAGAGTAGACAGACACGCACGCACGCACACACACTGTACAGAAGATTGTACAGCACTGCCTATTGACCGATCCTAAGCCCTGCCCCTTTTACCTGTCCAACCTAGTTACTTTAGAGCCCTTTCACACATGCTGTATTTCACAGGGACCGTTCCTGCATGGGGTAATGTGTGAACAGGAACAGGGGTAGAAAAACCAGATAACCCCTAGTAACATTCCATGGAAATAATATATTATTATGCTTGGTTTGAACACAAAGCTAAAACATTTGCATACAAGTTGTAAGCGATGGCAAATTCACATATATGCTGCGTATTTTATTTAGAAATGCAAATTGCACAAAGCAAGATCAAAATAAGCTGTAAACTGTAACTGAAAACTTCTATTTGTTTATGTTGATCAGCAGCATTCATAAAGTGCTGCATTAGCTACTGCCCTCTGCTGGACTGCCCTGGCTACTGTAGGCCTACTATGCTGCTATTACCACGGCATGTACTGTATGAACAGGGGCAAGAGGTAAATGTCCCTGGATGGAGCTGCATGTCTGAATTGAGAAAATCACTAGATGTGCTTGCATGTCATGCAGGTACTTTATCAGGAACAATGTGTGAAAGGGCTTAAATTGGACAAAACATCATAGTAGGTTATAACAGGAAAACAGACAGTTGAAAGAGTCCTGTTGGATAAAAAAAAGGCTCCACTGTTAAAGGACAGACGAAAAGGGACGGGGCTCGGGATCGGTCAGTTGGTGCTTGTGTGTCCAGTATTGTGAAGATCATAACTGATGATCTTCCCTAATGGTAAGTTAGTAAAGCTGTTCCACTGTGAAAACACATGTCTTGTGTCCCATTTGTTGCCATGTTGTCTATCATGGGCCATTCAACAATGCAAGACCATGATTTGAAACCCCTGTTCTGGCCATTCAAGTCCGAGTAGTTTATATGTGCACGGCGAGCAGTACAGTGTAATGCTAACGCCACTCTGGCAAGCATCATCATTACTAATGTCCTCTAGTCAAGGTCAGCCAAAACATCTGCACTCATATTTGCATTTGAAATGTGCTGTACCAAGCTAAGCTATACGCCGTCGTAGTAAGCGGCATCGCTGTGACTGCTCAGACTCGGATGTTTCCAGAGTGCTCTGCTGTTCTGCTGTCCGCTTTGGTCACCTTCTGGTGCCCCGTGTGTCTCTGTCAGATCCACTCTCTGTATAGCACGGCTAGCCCAAGCATGCTGAAGAGGAAACAGAGCTCGCGGGTCGAGGCCCAGCCCATGACCGACTTTGGGCCGGACGAGACTCTCACAGACAGCGCTGACATCTTCTGGATTAACAAGCCAGTAAGTTTGCGGTTTTCTGAGACGATGTTTCCCCATATGACATTTATTTCAGCTACTGGATCATCAAGCTTTCTCCAGAATGACCTGCTAAATCGTACCTTTAAGGTACAGTACAGTCTGTTTCAAGGTCAATGTAAGCTAATACACTTTTTGTTAAATTCCCCAAAATATCTCCTTTCATTTTGCTATCTTATCTGTCTGTGCTGAAAAAATATATTCTGGGACTTCTACACAGCCCTGGCTCCGTTGATTGGAACATAAACAACATTGGTACATTTCTCAACAATTTCATCTGTATGCGTTTTATGTCCGACTCTGTCATTGAGTTGTAAGACTTTACATAAGTAAAGGCTGGCTCCGTGAGACTAGAGCATGACTAACCCTGCCTTTAAGCCCAATATTGAAAGTAAACGGATTGCATTTTTGTTTTCCATCTTTTCCCCCCCTTGTGCGCTCAGTGGGTGCACTCCCTGCTGCGTGCATGCGCCATCGTCAGTGTCATTTCGGTGTGCATGAACACCCCCAAGACGTTCGAGCACTACCCTCCGCTACAGTACGTCACCTTCACGCTGGACGCCATGCTCATGTTCCTCTACACCGCAGAGATGATCGCCAAGATGCACATCAGAGGGATCATTAAGGTACGGCGCCTTCATAGATTTAGTAATGATGGAAAGATGGAGCGTTGTACTGCATTTCAGTAGAAGCACGAGTGGACCATGTCTGGTCTCTTAAGTGGGCGCCTCTCCAATGGCATTTTGCTGTGGAGGCTGACGTACTGCAAACAGCGCCCAGACAGCTAAATCTACCATGCACGGCCCGAAACAGGCGATGTACCTCAAAAACTGTTTGCTGCAGGAATACCGTTGTGGCCTTAGATTGATCGTGGGTGCTTGGGAATTAATGTTATGTATTCAAAATTCCCATTTATGTCCCTAGAAAGAAATAATGGGCAATAGTGTGGTAAAACCATGTGGACTTTCCCATTGACCTGCATGGAATGCTGTGTTCTGGTCTGCATAAAGTGTGAAACATCGGAAGGCCAAGGACCACCTTGGATGATATTAACACGGCACAGGGACCCCCTATCACATGTCGTATAAAACATTTTGTTTTGTTGCCGGGCCATTCTATTCATGGCATAGGTTGTATTTATTTATTTGATTTAAAAAAAACATTCTCAAAGAAGCAACACGGTGGCCCAGTGGAAAGCACCTCAGAGCTAGAAGGTTCAAACCCCGGTCGTCCTGGCCTTTGCATGTTCTCCACGTGTCTCCGTAGGTTTCCTCCAGGTGCTCCTGTTTCCCCCACTATCAAAAAACATGTTAGAGTCACTCTCCAGTAGGGCTTGGCGATATGGACCAAGAATAATATCCCAATATATTTAGGTTGAATACCGATACACGATATATATCGGTATTTTCTATGAAGTGGGCAAAATCTTCAGGCATATAGAAAAAACAGGAAACCCGATGGAAATAAAATTTTTATTTTTAGCGACATTAATTGACATGATATGTAAGCTTTCTCTGGTGTCTCCGCCCCTTTGACACTCTGAACGCACTAAGTGCAGGCATGGAGGGAGAGACGAACAAATAGAAAAAGTCATGAATAAATGCATAATATAACTATACCGATATAAACGATATTGTCTTATTTTATATCTCTTTTGAAAAAATTCCGATATACCGATATACCGATATATATCGCCCAGCCCTGCTCTCCAGTCAGTGCCATGTGACCAGTGACACTGGTCATAACCAGGAGTTGGTCCATGGACACGGCACAGCGGCTGCTCACTGCTCCCTTGAGGGATGGGTTAAATGCAGAGGATGAATTTTGTTACATGTATGTGTATGTGACAGTAAAAGCAACCTTACTTTATGTTAATGTATATTTTCTGACGTTTTATTTATTTTATTTTAACGTAACTGAAAAGGATTACAGTTACTGTTTTTGTTGATCAGGTATTCAGTTACTTCCCAACCCTGCTAATATCTAAGATTATGTCAGAGAAAGGACATTGTCTATCTTTGCCTTGAAATGATATATTTCTTTTTAAATAGGAGAGCCTACCGTATAACCCATAAACAGACACATAACTGATTATTTTAGCCGGCAGCACGCAGCACGGTCTTTAGAAACAAAAACCACATGTGACGCTTCCTTGGTCTCGCCAGTGCGGTAGGACTGTCCGCATCCCCAGCGCCTCACACCCACACGTGCAATTAGATCGATTGCCT
>JAODTR010000014.1:697332-713114 GCA_025399935.1 Amblyopsis rosae
TGCTATTGACAGATAGACTAAGGATTTTGAGCAAGTTACGAGCTTTTGACGGAAATACATTGTGTTTTGCTGTTTGTGCGAATTGTTTTGAGAAATGTAGACGCTGGTTTGCAACTGTTAAGAATGAATCGAAAAATTTACCAAAGCGACTGAGAAAAACTGTAATGACAATGGGGAAGTAAGCTAACCTAAAGTGAGGATCCTAAGATAACCTAAAGTGAGGATCCTAAGCTAACCTAAGGTCAGGATCCTAAGCTAACCTAAGGTGAGGATCCTAAGCTAACCTAAGGTCAGGATCCTAAGATAACCTAAGGTGAGGATCCTAAGCTAACCTAAGGTCAGGATCCTAAGATAACCTAAGGTCAGGATCCTAAGCTAACCTAAAGTGAGGATCCTAAGCTAACCTAAGGTCAGGATCCTAAGCTAACCTAAGGTGAGGATCCTAGCGCGACGTGCCGTCCCGAGAGGAAAGGGTGGGGAGTGAAGGGAACTGTGGCGCGGTAAAGTGATTGGATCATAAGTCATGGTCAGAGCCAGGCAGGCATCATTGACTCCAACTAAGCGAAGGACAAGCATCGGCAGAGCTCGATTCCCAATCGTCGACGCGGAACGTTCAGCGCGCCAGACGCAGAGTGGTGAAGACCTCTGACGCACGCGTGGGTGTACACATACGGTATATGGACACCTTACAACATTGACCTCCAAGCTAAGCAGAAAGACAGGAGACGGATAGACACAGCCAGCAGACCTGAGCAGCGGGTGTCTGATCCCATGTGATGTATATAATGCCTGTATTTTGTTCCCCCCCAGCTATCGTTATGAGAAGAGGCCTCAAGCAGAAAAGGCACGACATATGCAAAGAGGCCCCACTTACCCGGAACCTATAGAGACCAAAGCAGTGGGTGTGATGGACTAATTAAGGAACGTCTGTGTACTCAGACATCAACGGGTTCCATCAGACTGCACAAAGCTCCTATAATAGCACGTTGCTACTCAATCATAGAGTAGCATGGGGGGGGGGGGGGATCTACTGATTGCACCTTTGCCTACACACACACACACACACGCCCCCCCCCCACACACACACACACACACACAGGACCCCCCCAGGACCCCCCCATCCCTGGTCCTCTTGACTGGTTAAAGCATATAGACAAAAGGTCCAAGTGCAAAAAGGGGTGGGGGTTCATGGAGGTGGGGAAGGAGGGGTTCATGGTTGGGGGTTGGGGGCAAAGGGAGACCGCCGAAGCTCATCCCAGCAGCGGTACGAGTGGAAATTTAAATGTTTCATATCGAGCAATCCGAAATGAATGTAGTGGGCCCGGAGCAGAGGGCAGGGAGATCAATGGCTCCCTAGGTGTAGGAGAACAGGGGTACGGGCACCGTTGAATGGGCTCTGGACGGTGGGGTGCAGCAGCTGTCAAACAAACTAGCGCTGAGGAATTAACAATAATGTTGATGGAGGCACAACAATGGCGTCTAATTCGACTGGCCTCATCGCCGCTCTGAAAGGCCCCCGCGCTACATCAAACACCACAATGGATGTCTTCCACTGACCTGGGTGGTTGGCCGGGCGCTGGAGGGAGGGGGGAGGGGGGGGGGGAGAGAGGAGGGGGAGACAGCAACAGAGACAGAGAGAGAGAGAGAGAGAGAGCGAGAGAGAGAGAGAGCAGGAGAGAGAGAGCGAGAGAGAGAGAGAGAGAGAGAGAGAGAGGAGGGGGAGAAAGAGAAAGATATACTATTATTTACTTTCCCTGGGATTAAGAGGATCGGGGCTTTTCCATGGCAGCTTCCGATATATAGGATTTAACCAATGAGCTGTTTACAAACATGGAGGCGCTACTATCCTTTTAATAGCATTTTGAGGCTTGGCTACGCCATAGTGAAAGAGAAGGAGGGAAGGAAAGACTGGGACAGAGCAGGGGAGGAGAGGAACAAGCTCCCATCATCTATGTGTGTGCCGTGTAATTTAATTTACATTTTCTTTTTGCTGCCGATAAAAGCAGACAGCAAACACAGGGACAGTGACACTGCGGAGCCTCCGGGGTCAGAGGTCAACAGGTAAGCTGTCAGGAGCGGAGTACTGATTAGAATAAATCTCCGCGCACAAACCGGAGGTCAGCGCTGGCCTCCGGTACGACCTGACCCGCTCCGCTGGGTGAGTTCACGCTTGGGGGCAGGGGGGTGGGCACGAGAAACAGCAGCCCACTAGCATGCAAACAGTCATGTTGTCTTTAGTTAGCGTCCATAGCACCAAAGACCAAAGTCTATCACTAGGCAGCCATCTTGCTATCGCCGTTAACTTCTAACTGCCATATTTGCTGTAACCGACGTCGCCCGTATAGTTAAGTGTGGTCTGTCTCTTTTATAATGTCTTTAGCATAGCTGCTTGATAATCTATTTTATCTTTTTCTTCCTGTTGAGACCAAATTGTTAAAAAACTATCCTGACCAACGATGTCCACCTAGCTACTTCTGTTAAAACATAACTGCCTGCCGAACTTGACAACTATAAAAATGTAAAAACGGAGAGCTGCGGTCCACACCTCCCCTTTAATGTGAGTGGCAGGGGAGGGCCTGCATGGCGGGAGAGAAGTCTAACGCACGTAAACACCAGACTTCATCTCTGGGGCTCAGAGGGCAAGACCCCGTGGTCCTGTTACCGAGGATGAAAGAGCTACCGCTGAATTAAAGAGTGAGATTGCCAATATACACAGACACACACACACACACACACACACACACACACGCACAGACACACACACACACACACACACACACAATCACACACACACACACACAGGCACACTACCTCATACAAAGAGCTGGAGGCGATCACAGTGTGAAATGCTGCATGTGGATGTGGCCAGGCCCACACCTAGGGAGGTTCTGAAACCGCTGCTTAGCTTGCCAGGTGAGGTGGGGTTAACCGTTGCCGCCGACTACGCCCTCTCCCTAGAACCCACCGGCACAACGGTGCACTATTCCACCCATATTTCCTCTGTTCATTTCCAACTCTCATCATTGGGGGGTTGTCTCACTGTCACTGGCTGTTTTGTGTGTAGTTTGTAGTGTGTAGGACCGCCATTTTGATCAAAGAACGATTGTGAAGTATGAGCATGTAGTACGCAATAGCCAAAAGGCAGCTGCTGTCAGTCGCACTGACGATGTGCTGCACAGATTATGGTTTAATTTTTACAATATTAATCTAATAATATTATGATTTAACTATTATATTTTCCATGTTCATGTACGAGCATGCACCATGGTGGAATATGATATAAGTGTTTCACATGTTTTTTTTTCTGCAGAAAAATATTAATAATCATTCTTTTCATTCAGTCTTCCAAACCATTCCAAATCTTGATTTGGAATGGTTTGTGATTAAAACAGCCAATTCAACTGTAAGACACTTTCCTGAAAGGTTGTGGGAGTTTTTCTTCCTATTCAATTGTGGGTTAAAGTTCAGAGGTTGTCGTTCATTTCCTGTGTGAAATAAGTTCTTGTAAAGCCTTTGCAATGTAACTGTGATTTAGGTCTATGAAAACAAACCTGCCTTGTTTGAATCATATATTCCAGAATAAAGGAAAGACCATATCAGCTTCAGGACAGAGGTGTAACCCATAGCCCTCTAATCAAAGCACCCAGTTTGAATAGGAGAAAGATAAACTAACATGCTATTATGGACGGAGGCACAAACAATGAAACTGTCATTAATCATCTCTTTTGGTTTCCTGGAGGAAGTGGCCTGTGCATTGGTGTAAAACATGCACATGTACACACACACACACACACACACACACACACACACACACACACGCACGCCCACACACACACACACACATTCTTTCACTGGTGCTCAATGCAGCAAAACTTACCTCACAAACTGCTACTGTTATCTCTCTCTCTCTCTCTCTCTCTCTCTCTCTCAGCTGTTTTTGAAAACAGTGATTTAGTGATTATTAAAATGTTTTAACATGTTGCCAATCTTTTATGCTATGCTAGTTATATTTACAAACAATATGATTATCACCGTGCATTAAATACATACAGAACATTTAAATACATACACTCTATCTAGGTATCTCTGTGTGTGTGTGTGTGTGTGTGTAATCCAGATAGATCAGTGATGTCAGAACCATCAGGGTCAGGTGAGGAAACTCTTTCTTCCTATGACCTATTGTTCTGCTGCCTTTCATCCCTGCCCAGAGAGAAAGGGAGTGTCGGCATCACTGCCTCCATCCATCATCTCCACACATTTATAGACACTTGACTTCACATTGTTATCTCCCTCCACTTGCCTCTAAGTAGGCTTCCATAAAAAACAATTAGCACATTTTCTGTCAGGATAAAAAAAAAAAAAAGGAAAGCTGCAAATGTTATGCGATTATGAATGGATGTAATCAAGAAACACCAGCCAAAAGCAAAATAACCACTTGCTTATCACAACATCAGAACCGGCATTGTTGTAATGAGAGTCAGTTTTTAGTTATTGCACTTTTTGTCAAATTCATCGAAGATCTTCTCAGTGATGTGAGGGTCACAGCTGTCCGTTTCTACGGAGACACGTGTCTGTGATGTAAACACAAACAACGTGGCCCAGACCACACCACCCAACACTATTACAAGTGCAAGTGCGATCAGAATTGGCGAACAGTGGCAAGCATTCGTGGCGAACGGTTTGTGTATGCCTGTGTGTGTGCACACAGGCATACACACACGCACGCACGCACGCACACACACACACACACAATACTTAAACTCCACCTATTGCAGCCAACGTTCAACAAATAAAAACATCTTAAAAAACTGTCCTACTTTATACCAACAACATCCATGACTACATCATGCTAATACTGTTCTGCACATATTTTTTTGTTTCGGTGAGGTAAAATTTCCTGGGTACATTTGACCCGACCAATAATGTCACAGGTGTAAAAGCTAAATCCTAAATCCTAAAGCCGGACTCTACTTTTTATTAAGAACACGCTGTACCTCCCAGCTTTACTGCTGTACAGCCGCGACAGACTGCATCTCCCAGCCCCCCCCTCATCCCCCCTCTGCTCCAGACACTAACAGCAATCAATGAAGTCACAGACACAAAAAAAAAGGAAAGCCAATTCAATTTCCTCTGAGCAGTTCTCTCACTGAGGCCCCAGGTCCCTGTTCCCATGCCGATAGGGCGCTGTGACACGTCTGCAATAGGGGCGTCTCGGTGGTGGGATGAGGTCAGGAGGTAGAGATGAGAAATTAGGGGGGGTGGGGGGTGGAAGGGGTGAGGGGGAGAAATGAGGGGGTGGGGGGGGTGCTGATGGAAGGAGGGCTCCAATAGACACAGATAACTGGATTGGCAGAGCCAGGAGGGAGGGGGCAGAGCTCACCTGCCTGCGCGGCCCAGGACGGGGTCCGGCTCCCAGCACCCCCGCCCCCCCCCCCTTCCCTTCCCCGTCCCCCCCGCCCACCCATTTGTCTGCAGTGCCTGGATGGCTTCGTTCCATTAAAAACAGGGGCGGCCATCAGGGAGGCTCCTGCCTCCCGCGTCGCGGTCCTCAAGGAGATTTCAGAGACTTACAGAGGAGGAGGGGTGTCGGAGGGGATCAACATCTGTGAGGCTCACCGTCGACTTCAGTTCACTTACCTGAGGTTCCCCCAAACCTGCCTCCGCCAACACTAAAATGGAATGCACCCCGTGTAGCAGCCAACCGACAACGAGATCTCCAGAAGGGAGGTGGGACAATTTAATTGTTTTCCGTCTGACAGCTACGGGTCGAGGTTAAAGACAAACAGATGAAAGACAAACTCAAAAGGACAAAAAGAAGTCTAAATTTTATATATTATTTTGTCATATTTCTCTCTCTCTCTCTCTCTCTCTCTCTCTCTCTCTCTCTCTCTCTCTCTCCTTCATACTCTTTCCTTCCTTCTCTCCTGAAAAGTATAACAACAAGAGTAATATGGAGCCACTTCAAGGAGCACGGCGGAGTTGACCCTTCACCTTTAGGCTACAGTGTGCTGTCCCACGACGAATAAAAACACTGGGCTTACATCAAACCTAACTACAGCAGCCTTTCTGACTGTTTGTGTGGTATGATGCACATGACACGCGTGTGACACGCGTGTGGCTGATGCCGCAACACCACTGCAGACATAGCTGACATCAGGTTCTGCTCCCATTGTCAAAGACACGCTGACTTTGAGTTAGTAATATCTACTATCTGCGTGTGTGTATGTGTGTGTGTGTGTGTGTGTGTGTGGGGGGTTACTATAACTATTGTGTGTGTGCGTGTGTGTGTGTGGTGGGGGGGGTTACTGTAACTATTGTGTGTGTGCACGTGTCTATGTAGATCTATATTTGTACATGCATGCATATGTGAGAAAGAGAGAGAATGTGTGTGTGTGTGTGCGTGTGTGTGTATGTTCTGTGTGACTGGGCATGTGTGTGTGTGTCTGTGCATGTGTGTGCGTGTGTGCGTGTGTGTGTGTGTGCACGTGTTCAAATGTCATGTTGAGCAGTGTGAAAGCAGATATCCTTGCATCTCCAGCACCATTCTGGATCCCTGGCGAGAAGACGCCTTATGGCAGATGCTGCAGTCTACTAGCAACTGATTACCCATACACGCACACGCACACACACACGCACACACGCACGCACACGCAGGCACAAACACGCACTCAGACATGGTAACACACACACGCTCGTGCAGACAAGCACAGGCTACTGCAACGTGCAATGTACTAATTCTAAACAAACTCTACACATACTGTACATGTATTAAAGTATTAGCTAGATGCACAAATCTCTCTCTCTCTCTCTCTCTCTCTCTCTCTTTCTCTCTCTCTCTCACACACACAGACACATTCACCATACCATGATCACTACTAACACCACTTAAGAACAAGTTAATCTGAGCTTTTCACTAAACACAGCAAAACCAACCGTAAAACATCTCCACCGTGCTACAGCACAAAACATTCTTCATTCCATGCTTTTATCACCAAGAAGGATGGCGGTTAGACAAACAGGAACACACCGCTTCGACCGCACATATTGCCGTCCCTAACTGCTGCACTGAGGTTCTGTTGTTACGGCGATACTGAACATTGTGTCGGCCGGTTGTCATCTGCATGCCGCGCGTACAACGCAAAGCTGCCATAGCAGTCTGGCGCAGGCTGGCATACAATAAGCTGGACGCCAGCCAAGACATCTCCCCTCCAAACATCACACATCATTTCAGACGGGTCTTTCCACACGAGCAGGGTGGAGGGGACAGCCATGTAGAAAGATAGAATAGGGGGAGGGGGTAAGCGCGGGATGGGTGGGTAGGCTCAGATAGATATCTAAATTACAAAATACAAAAAGGCAATACGTAACACGATTAATGAAAAGCTCACTGCACCTCTAACGACTCATTGTCCCATGTTCCCAAGCTAAAATCCAAACTAAAGCAAGAATTCATAAAATATTTAATTTAGCGCTGACCTTTGGCAGAGTTCAGCGGTTCCCCCTCTGTGTGAGAGGACCACAGAGGGGAGAGAGAGAGAGAGTGATGACCCCCCTAACAGCTTGCATGCGACTACCTGCTGCTCCAAAAACACTGGCCAGACATGAAGCCCCTGCATAGTCAAAGGATCAAACAAGCCCAGAGAATACTGCTTATTTCAGAGAAACATCGAAGGGGGGGGCTCCACTATCATGTATTGTGCGCATATGGCCACTAGGGACAGACGGGTAAGAGGTTTTAAAGAAGAAAGAAGGTCAAAAATGAGAGCTGTTGAGACAGGATGGGAAAAGCCACGACAGGGCTCATGAAAATAAAATAAAAGATGGCGGATTATTACTATAATACGTCCATTATTAGAGGTAGCTTGCATCTCGACGGCTGTGGCAGGAAGCACGCTACAATAACAGTGCTGTTTGAAGCCTAATCCCCTTTTACATTCTTAATTATGAAACAACAAGCCATAAACGCCTTTGTTGTGCCAACCCACACATACTAAACAGCTATTGTGTGTGTGAAGGCAGATCTAAAGGGAAATGTCTCTGTGGGCTGCCGTACAGTGAGCAAAGCTACGCACACAGCCAAAACACACAGTCTTATCTGCCACTCTGTGGTTCAGCCTGTTTTTACAATTAATTGGAATTATAATTCCATTAATTTAGAGTATTGGTTGTCCGCTTCAGAAAGCATTTTAGGAGGACACACTTTTCAAGTTTGTGGAAAGTCTCAATACCTTTGCAAATACTAGTAACTTATATGACTATGTCACCAGAAGAAAAATAAAAAAAAGGCATCCATCATGGTTCACATAGATTTGGAAACAGAAATGATCAACTTAGATTCAGTTCACTTTAAGCACAGTTACAGTGACTTAATGTATTGACACGGAAGACATTTTACTTTTTTCATGACAAGTCAAGTCATGACATTACCATAAACAACCTTAGTAATATATAAAATCCACATCTCTGTTTCCCTGTCTTCATCCCACTTCATTAAGAATTATGGACTCATGGATTCATTCCTAATAAGTACTCCCGTTATGGAATACAAATATAAATGTACACTGTACTTGAAACTCTGCAACGTTATCTTGGAAACCTTAGAAGTCCTTTTGAGAAACAATGTTCTGTATGTCAGTGAACTATATAGGAAGCTTCAACGTGGAAGGTAAAGTTCAGCAAGTATAAATATACTTTATTATTATTATTATTATTATTATTATTATTATTATTTTATTCATGAATTACTGTAACACAAACAATATTTCAGTGAGGTATCAGGCCCATACTGTAATAATACTGAAATAATTGGAATACAGGGCCAATGTTGTCCAGGTACAGCAGCTGCTTTAGGTTGAAAGAATTGGAATACAGGGCCAATGTTGTGTAGGTACAGTAGATCCACCTCTTCACTCTTACTAGTCAGAATTATTCCAGGCAGCTCATTTGTCTGAATCAATATATACAGAGACACAGGCGATCAACCAGAGCACATATTCACACAGAGCATTTGACTCACTGATAGCTGGTCGATGTTTAAGGCATTTTAAGACATGTCTTGTAAGCTGCTTCATCCTACAGAGCATTTGACTCACTATAGCTGGTCGATGTTTAAGGCATTTTAAGACATGTCTTGTAAGCTGCTTCATCCTACAGAGCATTTTACTCGCTTATAGCTGGTCGATGTTTAAGGCATTTAAGACATTTCTTGTAAGCTGCTTCATCCTACAGAGCATTTGACTCACTATAGCTGGTCGATGTTTAAGGCATTTAAGACATTTCTTGTAAGCTGCTTCATCCTACAGAGCATTTGACTCACTATAGCTGGTTGATGTTTAAGGCATTTTAAGACATTTCACAAAATGTATAGCTCTATAACACTAAATTAATTAAACTAATTCAATTTAAATCTACTTTTGTAATTTCACCAAATTCCACTGCTATTTCTTGTAAAATGCTTCATCCTGCAGAGCATTTGACTCACTGATAGCTGATCGATGTTTAAGTTATAGTTAAAGTGCACACACATTCATACATGATTCATAACTACAGTCATCCACCCACATACACCTTATGCAAATAACCGTATACTGTAGAGACACAAAAGGGTTACCAGCAAGGAACTCAAAATTAACTTTAAGTGTGGATGTTCTGAGCAGTTTAGAGGGGTGGTGGGCAGAGGAGAACGCTACACCGTGATTATTATAATAATCTTAAATGTCAGCGCATTATGCTCCTATTTGCAGAAGAATAATGCTCTAAGCATCTGTAATCTACTGCTTGGCCTAGCAGAGCACAGAACACCAAATCATTAAATAACAAATGTGAATTATGCACATTCGGAAGGAATATAATCAGCCATCGTATTAAGTCAATTAGCAGATGCAAGAAAAAGGCAGTCCCCAAAATTAATTTCTAGAATGTCTGCTCGGCTCTTTGTTTGCCCACCTTTTAATTTCCGGCTAATTTCCAGCTAACCAGCAAAATGATATTCAATTAGTTAATTAAGTGTGATCCAGCTGTGTGCCATCTCTCCACACCAGGGGCTAGCTCCCCACGCGCCGCTGCTCTAAGCCTCCTCTCAGCTCTAATGATTACACTGACATTAGCCTATACCTGGCTTAGCATATCTGAGTGCGTACATGGAATGCTAGCTTCATGTCACAATATGTAGTTTCACTCATCCAGGCACACAAAACACCATTCATAATTTAAATGATAGAAACCTAATTGCAAAACAGGAGGATGTGGATATTACTTATACAATCATAATAAAAGTTTGTATCGTATATTTTACAGAAGAAATGACTGCAATGTTGGGCAAAACCTCTTATTTGTAGGGCTGGAATAATCTAATTTGTGCAAGATATTGTAATGTCAAAGGCATCGCGATACAAATACAGCATTCCATGCAGACTAAACTTTGAAAATATATTGTAATGTGAAATAGAGTAAATCAGCATATTAGCAGGAAAAAGCATGTTATCTTTGTGTATTTGGGGACACTCTTAGTTGGGGAGGTTGGGGGTTATAATTAGACAAAAGCTATATCATCACAGTGTTTAAAGGATACAAGAAGGAGCAGTTGCACAATGACTGTGTTTGCTATTATACTGAGATTCAAAGAGATGCTATAGATAAACACAAAGACATCCTGCACGCTGTAATAATATGTCCTATAATGACACACATGTACAAAACACACTCACATTCTCCTCCACCTGCCTAGCTTCTCTGTAAACACGCTTTATGGAGGAACACCAGAACTCGCTCTATAGGAGCGCTCACTTCCTGTGGCCAGTTTGTCTCACAGGAAGTTGCATTAAAGGCATTCCCGAGAACGCTTGCTAACTTCAAGCCCAAAACAAAACGCCGCCTCACACATCGAAATGCATTGTGAAGCAAAGCATAGTGCTACGGCTTCGTTGATACGTGCGGTGTTTGTTGATACCGCTTTGTTTATGTTACTATTTCCGGAGTCAGGGCTGTGTATTAGTACTGGATAATTTTTTCAACACGCACAGAGCCCGGTAAGATAGCGGAATGCAAGGAGATATTTGTTGAATTTGACAAAAAGTGTTTTAGCTTAGCGTTTAGCTTGCAATAGCTGACCATACCTTTAACTGTTTATGTGTGTGTGTGTGTGTGTGTCTGTATGGAGTCAGTATTTACAGTACTACAGTATTTCTACATCCACAGGACCAGTCCAGCCTGACTGATGATGATGTAAGCCCAGGGGAGGAGCCCAGGGGAGGAGCCTTGGCCCGGCCATACATAGCGTGAGGGTAAAAGTGATCCATGGGTAATCACCGCTGTCAGCGCGTCCTCCGTACCGCTGGCACCAGACTGACTGTGCCTGGCAACGATGACCGCAGACAAGCTTAGCGTGCGCTCCGCTAGCAGCCAATCGCATCGATCCCCTCCATTTGGCTGACGTGCACCAGGGTGCATGAGTGTGGACTGCACGGCCTGCCAAACACCCTCCGCCTGGTTTGTTGGTTTCTCCCCATCTCTCCCAATCTCTCTCTATCTCTCTCTCTCCCTCTCTCCCCATCTATCTCTCTCTCTCCCTCTCTCCCTCTCTCTCCCCAGCTATCTCTCTCTCTCTCCGTCTCTCCCCATCTATCTCGCTCTCTCTCTCCCTCTCATCTCTCTCTCTCTCTCTCTCTCTCTCTCTCTCTCCATCTTTCCCCATCTATCTCTCTCTCTCTCTCTCTCTCTCTCTCTCTCCCCCCTCTCTCCCCTCCCCTCCCCACCTTTCCCACCAATCTACCCATCTCTACCCCTCCCTTATCCATGCACCCCCCCCCCCATCTCTCACGTGGACAGCTCAGAAGTGCAAGTGTTATTACATGAGTCTCCCGCTGTAGCATTAATTGAAGGGAGATATGGTGGGACCAGGCCGGCGGGGGGTAGAGTGTGTCCATTATCACTCTGCCTTTCAACAGGTCTCACGTTTGGAAACTGCAAATTGCAAAAACTTGCAAGGGCAAAATGTTTGACATTACTTGATCTGCAACCATATGGTGGAAGCAACGCTCGTGACGGGAGCAGCGGTGTGGGCGTACACACAAAAGAGATAAACAATTTAATATAAAAAAAAAACACACAGAAAGAACAACGAGAAGTGTGACAAGAGAGCAGACAAATCAGACAAAAAAGGAAATAATTAACCGAGAAGATGTAATTACCGTTTCTCCTTGCTTTGCGGAGGATCCCCACCCCACAACCCCTCCTCCTCCCGACTCTTTCCACCTCCTTCTAGTCTCTCTCCTCTGCTGTGCCCTTGCTTCCTACCCTATGGCTGACAGTGACAATCGCCATACTGTGGATGCTAAACAGCCCTTCCAGAGGTCTCAGAGGCAGAGCTACAAGTTCACATTGAGAAAAACACCGACTTCCTGCTAGCATTGGTGACGGTTGATTTAAGCTAGCCATATTAATGAAGTCAAGTGTTACAGGAGGACGGTTAGGTCTCCAGCCCTCCGTATCCTCTCTTAATTACCTGGCTATGTCTCTGCATGCGTGTCCTTAATCTGACCTAATGTGGCTAATAGCTGGACTTGAAAACCATCAAAACAGCAATTAGCAACTACAGCCCAGAAATGCTGAATGCTTAATGCAGCAATTCTGGCCTAGTTGAGAAAAATAGGTATTTTTATTTTTTTGTATATATGTTTTGAATAAAATGCTTTAGTGTGAAAGAAAGAAAGAAAGAAAGAAAGAAAGAAAGAAAAGATAATAATACAACCCAAGATAACGTAACATACTCCTTTGTAATTTGTGATTTTGGCAACAAAGAAAAAAATTAGAAGAAGAAGATAAAGAAGAAGAAGAAGAAGAAGAAGAAGAAGAAGAAGAAGAAGAAGAAGAAGATGATTCGTATCTTCCCACGTTCTCTGAATAGTAGGACGTTACACTGACCAAAACATTCTGAAGAGCAGAATCCTTTTTCCCTTCTGTTCTTATACAAATACACCTTCAAGGAGGTCTTGTTTAAGCCCGTAAATTCCCTGAAAGTGGGTGAAATTAGGATATGCCTGTTCCTGTTACAGTCCCTGCATGGTACTGACGAAAACAGATGAGTGTTTCTCCTGAGGGAGAAGACGTGCGGGTGTGGAATGAGTTAGCGCTGCCTGTTATTGTAGCTGATCATAAAATATGTGTACGGGAACGGCACACCACAAAGGAATGTCATAAATGTTTGTTTCCATTCAAATGTTTAATGTAAAATGGTAGGGGTTAGCCTAGCTTGAGACGTTTAGTTTGTTAATGTACTGTAGGTGTTATAGCCTAACATGAGACGTTTAGTTTATTAATGTACTGTAGGTGTTATAGCCTAACATGAGACGTTTAGTTTGTTAATGTACTGTAGGTGTTATAGCCTAACATGAGACGTTTAGTTTGTTCATGTTTTCTGGGAAAAATATTAGAGATTGAAGAACATTTTAAAATAAAATAAATAATAGTTTATAGCGAATAGCTGGAAGTAATTACGAAAGAAAGAATGAAAGAAAGAAAGAAGTACATGTCTGCAAAATTGCATTTAATAATGAATCATATTAAATATGGTTTTGTATTGATAAGGTATCACATAAAAATGTAACCTGAAACACCTTATTGCATTCATCATTGTTGCATTATTGGTTTAGTTGTAATGTTTTTCTCAGTATAATTTTATAATTATAATTTACCATAATAAAAATAAATTTCTTGAAATGTTAAACACAAGCATCTATTTGTTTAATCCCCTGTCGGCAGCATGAAGACACTCCAGCATTCAGGTTCACTGTGCAGGACCACAGATTGTGTGCGCGTGTGTGTGTGGACATGATTGAACTCACCCACCACCTCTCTGTGGCCCCCAATGCTGCCTCAACCAACCAATGAGATGCTGTCAAGCGGATTAGCAGGATTCCTGAGAGGAAGTTAAAACAAGAGGAAACATTAAGTTTGAAATAAAACACAGGAAACAGGGTGAACTGCGACTCCTCCCAACCACTGCCATTGGCAGGGCTATTTCTTGCCCAATTATCCTTGGTTAACGGGATTAATTACCCTAACTTTTCTTTCTTTTCTTCCTCTCCAAGCGAACGGCCAATAAATCCTTCTCCATGCTACCGGGACTATAAGGGGCCACCTTAATTAGCATAACAAGTTACAAAACCATTATGGCCTTAAAGTGCTTGCAGAGAAAACAACATCAGAATCTGACAGGATGTAGGCAGGGACTTAGGAGGGCTATTAACTGAATAAAAATGTTTGTGGAGGTGGGGTCTGGGATGCTCATGCCACGGCCTGTGTAAGGGGTGGGTTGGGAGACACATTTAGGGCTTCCCACTTCCACTGTGCTAATTCTGTGATGCTAACACTGTGATGCTAATGCTGTGATGCCCCGCACGCACGCACACACACACACACACACACACACACGCACACACTTATTTTGAATGAGTTTCTATGCCACTTAAGTAAGTGTATACGTTATATTGTTTTATATTTACATAATATTTATATGAAGAAAGCAAAGTTGTCTATCTACGTAAAAACATATATTATTTATTTATTGCTGTTGATATTGATATTTTACAGTATTGGAACTAAAAACGTGGGCTGAGAATGGCTCTACATGTCATATCTGCATAAAAATCGCAAACGACCTGGCAGGCTGCCAAGTGCACATCTCGTCCGCTCATGCGTCATCAAATTCAAATGATAGCGTTAATGTTAACAGGGTTCTCCTCTCAGGCCCTCACTCAGCTGCTGTTACGATGGTTGGAGTCAGGCTCAGAGCTGGGGTGACGTTTACACTATATTACACTTGTAATACTGTAGCTGGAAGACTCCCCTCTTTACGTACATGGCCCTCTACAACCTGGTTCCTACCGCTTCTCTTTTTAACTTATTAACACTGTATATAACTATAATGATGTGTGTGTGTGTGGGGAAAGGGAGGGGGGGAGGGGGGGGGGGGGGGGTGTATGACCTAGAAGACGGATGGGGAAGCGTGCTCATGTTTACTATAAGTGTTTGCTAAATGTGTTACTGGTTTATAATGAGCACACTGCACCAAATTCCTAGCAACCAAGTTTCATGGCAATAAAGTATTGAATCTTGAATCATATCCTCCATCCTGCTCTCCTCCTCCTCTACTGGTTTCTCCACCCCCTCCCCCCATTCCGCCTCACCACCGTGGGGGCTCTGCCTCCAGACTCTGGAACACCCCTCCCCCCTCACAGACGACATGCTACCACAGTAACCTTGTTCGCTAAACCCCTTGAACCACATCTCTTAAAGTTGACTTTAACCTTTGACCTTTTGCTCCACTCTCTCTTGCCTCGCCCACCCTGCCCTAGCCTACAAAGCTTGCATATTTTCACATTTTTTTTTATGTGTGTTTTATTTATTTGGATCTTATATTTTTTATATGCTATTGTTTTAGGCAAATGTATTTTATATTGTTTTTATATTTTCATTTTTACATGTAAGATGTTATTTTGTCTTACAGAACGTGTGTGTGTGTACTAGTTTGTTTTTCTTTATAATACTGTAATAATAATAATAATAATAATAATAATAATTATTATTATTATTATTATTATCATTATTATTATTATTATTATGTAAGCATATACTGTATATATATTGTATATAATAGATAATATCATAATTATTCATATTAATAATAATAATATAATATTAATTATTATTGTTATAAAGAATAGCAAACTGATGAGGCCAACTAATACTAATGGCCATATATATATATATATATATATATATAT
>JAODTR010000014.1:717239-760843 GCA_025399935.1 Amblyopsis rosae
CCCCCCCCCCCCCCCCCCCCCCCCCCAAGCCCCCATTCTCCATCGCCATCGCCTGACGTCCGTTGCTAGGGTTTTGAGTCGGGGCTGTATCTAAGCCTCTGGCCGGCCGAGATCTGAATGTGGCCCCTTTCAGAATCACAGCTTGTGCTCTCCTCCCCGCTCCTCCTTCTCTGCGCTCCTCCTTCTTCCCACTCCTTCTCCTCCTCCTCCCCCTCCTCCTCCTCTTCCCAGGCAGCTCCATGTTGCGGCAGCCACAAGAGGCATTTTCGGAGCAGGGCCAATATGAGCAGCCACCGACGCCATTTTCCCCCCGAACACATAATATGATGCCCGCCACACAGATGGCCATCTATGGCTTTCTGAAAGCGTCGAGATGACAAAAACACTGGCTGGCTACCAGTCGACCGGTTTCTCCCGTTTTCCCTGAGACATTTTCGCCTAAAGATAATTTGGGCCTCTAGGCCCGCATCTGTAGGCTGTGAATAGTAGGCTGCGATTAACGCACGACGACACAGCTTTAAAATGAATAAATCAATTAATAATAAAAAAGAGAGGCAGAACATGTGATCGCACATATGTCACCAACAAAGATAACAGGAGGGGGAAAAAAAGTAAGGACTTGTCACTGATGAGTGTGAGAGCAATGTGTTTTATGACATCTAAAAAGTACTAGGGGAGCCTTTTAATGGTTACACACGCCTCTCCTCTCCACAGCATCCCCAACTGACTGCTGTTTCCTGCTAATTAACAGAGTTCTGCTGCAGAGGAGGCCTCCCGCCTCTTGCACGGATCAACTTACCACTCGAAGCCAGAAAGCTAGCTATTCATTTTCCACTAGCAAAACACCCGTGCATTCGTACGCACAGCCGACGAATGCAGACAGAGAGACAGGCAGGCAAGAGCACGTGCACACACACGCACGCACGCACGCACGCACGCACGCACGCACGCACACACACACACACACACAGATATACATCTACACCGCAGATAGTGGCTGTGTTTGAGGGACCTGGTGGTTTGAGATCACCACGTTGTTTATTCATGCAGATTGGAGGAGGCAACATTCAGCCTCTGCTCTGCGCTGGCACCCTGGGTAGACCAGCATAATTAACTGAATTGGCTAAAAGGAATGCAATGAATATCCCAACACAGGATCAGGTCAGGATCACACACACATTAGAGACAGGGGTCAAAACAGCTACAACACATATCTTAAGAGCGATAGTAGAAGAATACTTTCTGGACATAGCATGTTTTGGGTTTACAGAGTTATTTTTGCCATGTTTAATTAGTTTCTTTTATTTATAATATTTTTAAGAATTACATTTGACACCATTGCAAACAGCTTCATTTGCTGCGTTATTGTCAGGTTTAATCGCAAACGTGTGACAGCCAGGAGAGTAAATAATCACACACAGGCTCCACGTACGTCTCACGTTAAGTTGATTGTGTGTGAATAAACATTACACACAATGTTTAAAATGGCAACACCACATTTACACATGCATATAGACTCACACAGTCTCTCTAGCACGCACGCACACACGCACACATCAACAAATGCACTCGAGGACCACGTGGTGTTAAAACTGAAGCCTAATTAAGTGACAGACAACAGGACACAGGGGAGCCATTCTTGGGAATTACCATCGCCAACTGAACCAGAGCAGCAAAGTACGGAGGCCTTGTGGACCGCTTTTCTTATCACCGAGGTGCTAAAATGGTCATTGCCTTCACATCTCTTCACCTTTACTTTGGGGGTGTTGCACATGGTCAGGCACACTATTCTAGAACAAATACTAAGGCTGTTACAGTAGCCAGGTTGCCAATTTAAAATATACTCTAAAAAAGACTGTGGCATATTTCATTTACAATTAATATATTCAATTAATTTACTGTAGGCTATTTAGTCGATTATTTCTTATATATTTAATCTGTAGACTATATAGGACATGTTTTAAATAATGATAAGCACTGGCCCTCTTATTACCAATTCTGTATACTGTATGTCATATTGTGTATTTGTTATTTATGTGTGGATATCCTGTACTGTCTCTCCTGTTGCCAAAAGAATTTCCCCTCAGGGATAATAAAGATGTATTGATTGATTGATGATTGATTGGCCCAAATAAAACTGCAGAATTTAAATAACCTTCTTATAAAAGCTTTCCTATTCTAATGAACACAGTGTGAGATAAACCACAGATTGCCCTGTATATTCATGGAATTACTGGGGTGAACAAGCAGACGTTTGCAAATGTATTGCAGTGAGAAATTATTTGTACTGAGAACAGTAAGCTATTGTTTGCTAGAAGCGAAAACTGAGACAGAAACATGAAACGAAGCAGAATGTGACACATAGTGAATAGGTGGCTTGACTAATTCTCTTGCTAGCGTAACAACTTCTAAATTTAATTCAGTCTCATTAATTCACTTCATTAAATCAAATGTGGCCAGGTCAATGTGAATGGGTTTGCATGAGGAATGCAATTAGAAAGCAGATGACACTTTAGCTGTTGACAACCGGCCAGCTCGGCACTATAGTTCCACACTGGCCAACGCTGAAGACAACCGTCCCTAACACTGCTCTGCAAGGTCAGACTCCTTTTTGGGGAGCTTGAGAGGTTAGCCTTGTGCTTGGGATACCTTGGAATGTCTGAATATGTCATAGTCAACTCTCCATTTGTTCAGAATCCTCCAAAAGAGACGCAATCACATTAACGTTTAAATCGAAGGCTAGGGACATGAAGTCCATTACACAAAACCTGACGTTGTTCATGTCAGGTACTATATATCCACATGTCAGCAATATGCTGGCCAAAACTCTTGTTTCATAGCTAAGCATAGTGGACAACCCATCTACATTATAATGCAAATGTTCAGGCACCGTGAACGAGTGACTAAACCTTTGCTTGGGCAAATTGTCCAATTCTCACACTACAGGTATGTAGCTCTAATGGCCCTAGAACCATCGGCATCAGAAATACTTTGGAGTGCTCCAGTAAAACACCATTTAAGGCACTTCTGGATTACAGTCTATATGTGTTGTAAGTGTGCAAACCAATCCCTTATCTCCTGCTTAGGCCTAGTTTATTTGGGAAGGTGTAAAAATGTGAATGTCTATTGTGTGCATCTCTATTGCAGACTTGTGAACCCCCATACTGTAAGTGTCCCATTAACGGTTCGTCTAGGAGTTGGAGGGAGATTGATTCTCAAAAGCCTTCTTTTGTGTTTTTAATGTAGAGTGCTATTGTTGGCTTTGCCAGCAAGAAGCACAATACTTAACAAGACAATCAAAACGAGTATTCAAGTTTACATTAGATGGGAACTAGATAGAACCGCCTTTATCGGTATAGCACTTACATAAAAAAAAAAAATTATATCTTAGTTGAAAATCTGAAAAAAGGAGAGGTTCTACATGTTACATCAATCTTGCAATGGTTTAAAGGGATTTTGTTTATTTACGGGGGAATTTACTGAAGTCACAACCTCTGCACTTTACTCTGCAAGGTCATGCAAGGTCTACTCTAAGGGCTCTATGAGAGCTGCTAATATTTCTGAAATGATTTTGATAGCTGCCCAAATATTGTTGTAAGGTTACGATGAACTCTGTTGTGTGGCAGGCAAGGCCTCTCATTGGTGAGCAGGGTCCATGCATGTTAGAGGAGATGAGGCCATGTCCCCCCAGAGACCCGTGTCACAGCAGGTTAGCTTGGCACTGCTTTTTTAAGGACTGATTGCCAGGCCCCCCGCTGCTCGAGGTAAACTGATAATTTTCCGTCAGCAGGGAACTTTGCTTTATTAGTCAAAGAAGGGGGGGGGGGGGAAGGAGCAGGAGCTGAACTCAGGTTCGGAGGGTGTAGTGGAGGTAAATAATACATGCCGGTCAGAATCCTACAATCAGGGCTGGGCAGGTTAGCTTTTACATGTAATCTGTTACAGTTACTAGTTACCAGACTAAAATTATAATCAGTAACGTAATTTTTTACCTAGATTTAGTAATGTAATATGATTACTTTGCATTACTTTTAGATTACTTAACGCCTACTTCATTGAAATGCCATCTAAAACAAGTTACTGCTACTAGTTACTGTTACAAACTTTCTATTTTTGTGACCGTGTATGTTGCTCAGGGGAACAGATTAAAGTAAGATTTAATTTACATTTTTTATTTACGTTAATGAGAAAGTAAGAGTTTAAGTTTAATAAGAGAATAGTGGACTGTTTTATGCATTTTACTTCTGCAAACTTCCCTTTTAAATTTGAAAGTAGTCCTATAAGTAATCATCAAAAAAATATTTTATTAAATGTAAACTGATTCCACTATTTTAGCTGGTAACTGTAATGGATTACAGTTACTGTTTTTAGTTTTTTTTTTTTTCAGTTACAAGTAACTGATTACATGTAATTGGTTACTTCGTGACCCTGCCTACAAGCAAAGATCAAGCTGATCCCTAATGTAAAGTCATATGTTGGACATTTTACTGTAAAGGATTGAATTGATACAACGCCAATACGTAATACAGCAACGAGACATGAGGCAGACCACTGCATCTTTTTGGATTATACTGCAGTGTCCCGTGTCAAAAGCAGTCAGACTATAAAAGACACGTCTGCATCCAAATACATACTGTCAAGTGGATTTCACATCTTGAGCAGAGTTTCTGACAGGTAGAAAAACATAATCTGTATAAAAGCTCCAGCCCCTGAATCAGAGACAAGACAGCTTCCCCGAACAGCAAATCAAAATAATCCCCAGGCCTGCATGTAAATTTAGAAATACAAGCCTACCGAAGACGTTCCTCTACTTGCAAACACATACTGGTCTGCACGTATTATAGCCACGAATATCAGTTAAAAAAAGCATGCGTTAGAGGGCGAACAAGCAAAGCCGTATGGCTTTCAAGGTCTCCATTTGTTTTCCTGTGTTTCACTGTCAGGTGGGGCTGGTAAAGATGGCTGTGTAGAGAATGGTGAGCCATATAGGGTTAAAAGGCCATGGCTGGGATTATAGCGCAAGTAGGGACCCCATACTGTGACCTGACATGGCTACTAGCTTACAGTGCATTTTTCTCTGACACTGCAGGGTTACGTAAGGTCACAATGCACGAGCCATTTTCACATGTATGCTGACAGTCAAGTAAAATGCTCCGCGTCAAAAAGACTCCTCCCCCAACGGTTGGTTTATGTTTATGTTTTCAAAAACAAAGTCACGCAAACAAAGTCACAGTCACTGTGACTTGAATTAAGAGGGCAACAGAGCTTTGCCCCTTTTCTGAGCAAATTCAAACATTAGTCTGTAGAGTTTCTTCCATGATTTTAAGCAAATAAATCATCGCTAGTCAAAGACAAATAACGATTGTTCGTCCACAGCAGTGTCAGAACAAAACCGCTGTTCACAACCACTTCCAGTGCGCAACAACGCAACCTCTTCATGGCTAAATTATTCAGAACAGGAAAACCTATATGTACATATGCCATTACCGACCTCACTGCTAACGAGAAGCCATTCAGAACAGGGACGTAACTCAGCCCGGGTGGCAGTTACTGAGCAGCATGGGAGCTGGCTAATCCAGCCGCTGATTAACTCGTCGTCTGTCTGTCCGCTCCACCCCTCAGACATGTGCTAACATGTCATAATCGTCATAATTCTCCGCTGGCCCTGGGCGCTGTCACCCCAGCCTCCTGATTAGGGCCATGCTCCCAAAGGGAGCTGCGCTAATGCTTCAGTAATTCCACCCTTAGCTTCACACCAGCTTGCATATAGACTTTCCTCTGAGTGCAGCATCTCAAGTCCACGCCGGCAAGGGAGCCGTTGACTGCGTGCTCTTTGACCGTAGGGCAAAGAGAATACGCGGGACACTGTAGGCGACGCGCCGGAGCTCTTTGTGAGGGCGTCTGTCTGCAAAACAACAGCATTACAGTGTCATCGGCATAGCACTGTCATGCAGCACATAGCCACGCTTCACGCAGGAAAACAATCCAGATATTTTACGCTTGTCATGTTCTGTCACAACCAGGCCTTCTTTCACATGACTCATAATTCTCCTGCATCACTGAAAGAGGTAAATCTGTGTGACTTATTTGACAGTTGTGATATGAGCGTTGGACAGAGACGATAAAGAAGAGACATATTGCTTAAAGAACCCGCAATAGAACTACAGAATATGGGAGAAGTACCAGAGACATTATATAGAGGAGACAGACCACTTCAGATCTCTAGAACTCTATGGGAGAAGTTTGTAACACCAAACATGGTTGTTGGAGGCATACATACTGCCCCTCCCCTCACAGAGCTAATTGCCTGCTTTATTACGGTTCAACCGTTAAACATAAATCAATCGTATTGTTGATCTGGCCTGGTCTAAAGTAACGGCCCAGAGGTGTCACCATTTAGGCGGCTGCCATAGATGGCTGCCGAGAGGCCAGTATTGCCTATAAGGACTTTGCTTTGGTTGGTAACCCCTATTGAGTCTATTGTTGGTAAGTAAATTTCTGCTGACAATCGCGAAACAGGGAGCCTCATTCCCATTAACACCTCCTTTTCAGGTGAGGGGGGGTGTCATTCTTCTGTGAGATGCGGGAGAAATTTGGGAGCCATGTTTATATCCTTGTTCTGCCGAATAAATATTGATCCTCCAAAAAAAGTCACACTTTCTGATGGATGCTATGTTCATGTGTGCTGTGGCACTTTGTAAATTCGCTGCAACCCACCCACCTGTCAGTATGCACACAGGCTTGAACGTGCAGACAAACACCCACATGCATATTACTGGTCATTAGAATGATGACATTCAGCTATTGTCCGCTAATGACCGCGGTTAGTCCTTGTCCAATCTCTAAGAATAACAATAAATCACTTCTGTAAAATAATGATGTCTGTCTCAAGGACCTAATTATGCATTAGTCCATGTTCTCAGAAATGCAGTATGTTTCAGTGTGGTGATAATATAAACAAGCAATTCAGAGTGGTTGTATTAATGCATCGTAATTCAATACATCAGTATTGGTGGTATATTTTCATCCACACATTATAATGATGCACGGGAGCTATATAAGAGGTTGCATTGTCAACAAAAGATGGCAACATACAGTATGTCTGTAATGCTTTGTTTTCTTTCTACCCAGAAGAGATTAGTTGCGGGGGCTGGTTTCAGATTTCAGGGTGGAATAGAGAGTTAAAGAAGAGAAAAATAACAAAACGTTACAGTGTTTTACAGGGAACACTGTACATGGCAGGCGATGCTAACGAGTTGTACTTCTTTACTTTTACAGAGATCAATAATATCTGAATGTGTTTCAATACATGTTTGTTTTCTTACCTTCTTGCCTCATGTATTTCACATGCAAAAATCGTATATGTCTGTTCATTAAATGGAAAAAAAAATCTAAACATTACATAACTTCATTTAAATTAGCTTTGACAGAATTAAATGAATGTTTAAAGCCAATAAATATGCATTATGTGAAACACTACAGAACAACTCTATACAGTAATATTTAGGTAGTCTATCATTAGATAAGCTAACTACGCTACTGATCAATACGTTAGTCAAATGTAATATCTAGCCACTGATTCTCATTGGCATCAGTTGTTTGGGCAGCATTCATATCCCTGGTTTTTACAGGTCCATTGGTATGGGCATTGACGTGTGTCAGGTGCTAACTGACTGCCTGTCGATGCGCTCACTGACCAGAAAGGTCTTTGCCTGTCAGGGGATTGCTAGTTTCCAGTGTAGAAAAAAACTTGAGGCTAAAAGTCAATCAAATTCGCTCCTTCCAGTTCGGTAATTCAACAACCGAGAACACTGACAATATCCATCTGAGAGAACCCCGACAGAGACGAATGCTGATAAACCTAAAATATATTATCTGGCTGCTGAATTTCATGCCTAAATTATTTGAGAGGAAACGAGAATTTCAGCCTGTGTAACAGATTTTGAGCACGCAGCAAACACTAGTTTTTACCAAACGTTACAAAAGTACCGCTATTTTGCATTTGACAGCCCAAACCTTTTTTTGATGCACGTCCCCCGGTGTGTGGAACCCTCTGGAGAGATGCTGACAATGGAATTGCTGTTAAGACCAGAGAGTGATAATGACTTACCAAATAAAATCTGCATGGCGGGGTCCGCAACTGGTCGGTAACCGTGTCTTCTTTCATTTCGGTTATACCTGTGGACAGAAATGACAGCCTTTCAACACTGATGTGTTGTATGCCACGTGGCACACAACACAGTCACCACACATCAGAACAGAAATCATAATAAAGAGAAACGCAAATGAACACACTTCACCCTTCTTAAGAGGATTGTGAATGTCAATGTTCACGTGGAAGAGAACAAAGTAATGAGAAAAAAAAAATGTTATATATATATATATATATATATATAAAAGTAAAATAAACTATTGAGAGGGATTGGGAGGGGTCTTATTTTTACTCATCCCTGTCAAGTCGTATAAATGTATTTTAATATGAGCAGTGTGTTTTGTTTTCTGGTCACAATGCTCACACCAGTAGGCCTAAACAAACTTTTCAAGTGTCTCAGACAATGTTCACAGAGGGAGAGATCAACCTAGTGGTGGTGTCATGCAGGTGACTGAATATCCATGTTGTGTAAAGATTACACGTTAAGTTTTCACATCTTTACAATGTGTTGCTACAGGCCCGCTTGTGTCCTGTCACTTTTATTATGTCAGAAAAACAACAAATCAAACCGCGTTCATTATGCCCAAAATCATTTGTTCTGTTTGTTATTAATGCCCCAGGGATTTCATTTACTTTCTTCGCAGTCATATTCTCACTAAAGATATTCATGAACATTTCACAGTCGATTACATCAGATCACAAGTTGCCTCTAACAATGCTTTACCTCCTCACAATAGCCAGGTTGCTATTTACTGCATGCAACGGAATCACATGCAATATTATACTCTGACTACTTATTTCTGTTAGTTGAATGTTGAATAGGTAAATGCAGCTGTGAGTTCACACTATACGCTTCAAAAACTGGAACAAAACATCAAAGTTATGAGACATTACTGCCTACTATGAAACTACTATGGGGGAAGATTAGACCTGGTCCCTGCTCAACTCTGTTTCAGCTACAGTGCTGATAGCTCTGCTGGTCTTGGTGTCAGCCCAACAGCAGCACTGCCACTGCATTCTCCGGCAGCCATAGTGAAAAGAGTGAGATGCAAAATGGCCACCAGCTATGTTCCTTTTTGTAGTGTTAGTGTACATATAAAACAGAGCTCGCAGCCATCCAGCAGCTCCTCTCCACGCGGCCCCCAAGGGCCCAGTGTGGCCTGTTTGAACATCAAAGCAACTGTGAGGACACACCACACTTACAGGTGTTATAGGAAATTGAAAATGTCCTCGGCTGAATGTATTTTGGATTGTTGGGAGGACTAGTGGTGTGTGCATGTGTGTGTGTTTGTGTGTGTGTGTGTGGGGGGGGGGGAGAGAGAGAGAGAGTTGAAGGTGGGGGGTTGTGGAACACTCAGTGCCATATCAGTTTGGCTTCCTACAGATTTGCGACAAATTGGGACATGCGGTACGGAAATGTGAAGCAACATTTTAACAGATGCAGGGAAACTAAAATTGGGTGGTGGGGTGGGGGGGGGGTGGAGAATTAATCAAAACAAAACAAAAAGCACAACGACCATTCAGACAGAAGCCACAGCAAGCTTGGTGGTTCTCAGGCCTGCCCACAGGTACCCCAGTCTCTCAGAATGCCTGGCCTGAAGGACTTATGGTAGAGTAGAAAAATAAAGCCTCGAAAACACCTCAAAGCACATCCCCCATCGTGGCAAATAAGCATAATTGGCAAGGTGTTGTATGGACGCCCTGACGCTGCAGATACCCAGCAGGGAGAACGCTGAGCTTTGCGAGGGATAGGCTGAATTATATTTGACATATTTTTTCTTTCTTTAAAAACCCACAACAATCACCTCACCCTAGTCGACCTGGGACACTCCATTTACACAGCACCTGTCCACTTGTCGCTAAAGACCATGCATGTCAGGCTTTCTGCAAGAAACAATATATTTCAAACAGATGGGATTTGGGATTTATTTAAATCAGCTTTCTTTATTATCTTGGAGGAAATTATTTATGTGGTTAGCTTGCGTCATGTTGACTGTTGCAGCCCTTGTTGTCTTAACCAGACAGTATCTCAGTATCTCACTCTATATACAGTCAGAAAATGACAACTATGGACTACACTGTACGGTACACTTTCAAAAAGCATTTTATCAAATGTCTTTAAAAAAGAATTCAAATTCAAATTCAAAAATTGCTTTACTTCTTTTCAGTCGTAAAGATATTTATTTATACTGTATTGCACTCTGTGTAAGAAATAAATGTTGTATGAATAAAGTGTATTATATTATTATATGCACACTGTACTTTTGAGGCTATTTCTGGCCCCTGACTCTTTGGTGTTTGCGTCTGAGGGGAGGTGCCTGTGCCCGTTTCCTTAGTGAAGTAGGGGTTTTGCTTGTTCTTCCTCCATGCCAGGAGAAGTGACAGCCATTTCTGGCTCTTTCATTGAAACACATTCATCTGTGTGAGAACTGCGCCCGCTCTGCTCACTTGAAAGGCCACAGGCTGCATTACACAGGGAGACAGACTGTACAGGCTCCCATACAAACAGTCCGCAGGCCAGAGGGAGATAGGAGGATGGCTAGAAAGGAAGAAAGAAAGAAAGAAAGAAAGAAAGAAAGAAAGAAAGAAAGAAAGAAAGAAAATAAGAAAGGAATAAAGAAAGAAATATTTATAAGATTAATTTATGAATATGATATGTATTTAGCATATCATAATTCAATGTAAATCTACTGTTAATGCTAACCCCATGTGTTCATAAAACATAAGTCAGTTTGACAACGTCTGTTTTACTTTGAATATTATGTATTATTGTGACTATATGTGTAATTACACGTGTGTATTATCATTATTTTTATCACCAATTTTGCTAAGGGTAAGTCTATAGTATATTATCTTTAACAGATTACATATAAAATGTCAAGGAACTATTTTCACTGGTTTGGATTATATCAGATGACACATTTGATTAGATTTGTTACGATTGTAAGACCCATGATTTATTAAACTATAAAAAGGTAAGGACTATTTGCATACCTTGTCTCATTGATAAATGTAATATTTCCTATAAAGATATTTTCACGAATTAGGCCTACTTGAGCTTATTCTACAATTAATAGATCTCCCATATATATTCAATGTTGACCAATTCTTAGGCCTCTTTACAGCAACCCTGGTATACGGGAATATATATAATTCAACATAATCGGCCTTTCAAAAAATGTATGGGCTTATAAGGCTAGAAAAATATTTAATTAGTCGTAAATAGCCTTTGTCACTGTAATAGATTATGCCTCAGTGCAAGACATTTGGCTGTTTTATTAGATCCAGGAAAATTCAAATTTTAGACTGTAAAAAATATTACACAAATAAACGAATATGAATAGTTACCAATAGGCTGCTAATGGTTCAAATGATATGCATTTAAAAGAAACGCTGTATTAAATGTACAGACTGCAAAAGACCATATAGACTATAATAAGTATAGTTTTGACATTTGTCATGACAACACTTTAAGTGTGTGTGACTGGGAAGTCAGGGTAAAGGTGACTTCACCCTGAACCCTATATCTCCATGTACATCAATTGACACACACACACACACACACACACACATATGGCATATGGATTTACTAATTATTTTCTATTTAAATAAAAAAAACACTGCATTTGCATGGACAAGAGGACTTCGTGTTTTTAAATAAAATGCATTAGTTTAACTTTGAAGGCTAACTGCTGGCCAAGACTAAACTAAGAGTGCAAACGATAGAGTGAATTAATTAATATAGGCCCAGTGAGGACGCTTACTCGTCTCATTCCGAGAACATTTTCTAAAAGCCCTTCCTTCCACGCAGATCAATATCACATCAGCATGTCTTGAAACCGGCATCAACGCGCTGCGTGGGCCTGACCTTTTTTACTCCCCACAGGTCAGATCTTCCTCCGCCAGAGAGGTCACAAGCCAACTCACGACCAACCAACCAACCCACCCATCCCTCCGCCGTACACAAAAAGGCCATTAAGGAGTGATTTCACATAGGCCTGCGTAGGCCTGCATACGGGCAACTTTATTTTATCCATAGACAGCAATGCAAATGTTCTCTGTTCAGGACCAGTTTAACATTCTGTCTGGATGTGCTCCACTAGTTTATGCCTAATCCATAACTCGGCAACAATCACAGTTGACTTGTGTTTTTCCTAGCAAAGTAGGCTACAGGCTAGTCATATTAACACACTGCATGCACAACGTCTTAAAACAAGACACATGGGCCTACTTTACTACCAAAACAGAGCTAACTCGTTTCAAATTCTACATCTTATTAATGTATCTTTCAAAAATGTTATTTCACAGTGAAGGTCTATCAATCTGTCCCTATATACCCCTTTCTTGTTGTTAGTCATTTAGACGTAATTCTTTCTAAATACATTCCAAATGTTCCTCCAACAAACACAAAATAAGTAAAAAAAAAAAACTACTGGAATGAGTAGAAATGCACTGCCAATGTTTACAAGACCAACCGAGTCATGTTCAAGTTCACGGCCGTTGTGCGCCATGTCTTCTATTATCAAGTGTGGTGGGGGGAGGGGTTGCATTTTAGAATACAGAGGCGTCTATCTTCAAATTAGTAGAATTGTGAGTTGAACACTTTTGGATGCAAACATTATTTACCTGCACATATGCAACAACTTGGTTTACGCACAATATAGCAAAACGAGTTGCTTTGGGCATGATTATACAAACGCTTCATACTCTAACGATAGGCCTATCCTTACTAATAGTATACCCATCTTTAGGCATGCGAGTGAGTAAACAGCGGACTATTAGGCAAGTGAATGGCAAGAATATGTTGTTGCCCTTAAAAAACATTTATATATTGTATACAACAAAACTGACTATAAAAAATATTGAAGATTGATTAAATAATAGAAAAATTATCTAAGCCTTCATACAGACTATTTTCTGATTACAAAATTCCATGTTAGGCCAATAACTAGGTGTCTTGCTCAATGGAATTCAGAAATTGCAAACGAAATATTTAGCACTTGCAACACGTTTTATTATATTTGTTTGCAGTAAAATTCTTATCACAATAAGGAAGGAAACACACTTTTTAAACTTTGAACAAAAACACATAACAAAACAACTGCCCAATCTTAGTTCGTAATTGTACATATTTATAGTAAAGAAACATTCTTTATAAATATTGTTTCATCTGTAGCAAGTTAATACCATAATTTAATTACAAATTGATAAATATGGCAGCTGATATTTACAAAAGGAAGAGGGTAGTTACTGAAAATCTAACGGCACAACGTTTATTTTCCTCACAATCTTCCAGATAGTATTTCACAATTCAAACTTGCAAAGCACAAAACATCACAAGTTAAGCCCAGCAAAGTAAAATATACATTCACAAGCAAAATATTGTGGTCTGTTTGAGTTAAATGTTAACTTTGGCACTCTTTCCAGATGTCTAGTATAGTACAATCAATTTTCCTTATGCTCACAATATTCAATATTATAGTAAAATGTATTGTAGTATGTGCACTAAAAGTCCAGTTAGAGAAATAGCTACCACTGAAGGAACACCTATACACAAAGACTGACAAATGCTATCACAACCAATGGGAAAGAGGGCATTTTTTAATTATTTACAATATCGAATAAACATTGACTATATACACGTTTCCTCTGGTGGCATTTGCCGTATTCCCTGGTGAATTGAAATGCTTTGCAAAAAAATAAAAAAATAAACCGAAAGAAAGAAATGCCTGTGTGCCTCCTGTGCGCACGTGTGTCCCGACGTCCTGTACCCAGTGCTGTGAACGGATTGTGTGCGTCAGTTCGTGTCAGATTTGTCCTAAACATACCATTCACTGAAATTGGAGGACAGGCCACTGTGGCTGGTGGTGTTGTGCACAGCTGAGCCCGGGGACAGGTTGGTGTTGCTTTGCGTGTCGGTGGCTGGGGACACTAAGCCGGGGGGCGTGGACGACTCGTAGCCAGAGCTGGCCGCGGGTGACGAGTCAGACGCAGACGGAGTGGCTTCGTGAACCTGCATATAAATAAGTAGGCCTGCTTGTAAGGAGCTGGATAAATACGTATAGACTATTACAATATACCGTAAGTAGCCTACCTACTGTAGGTACGGTGTAGTGTAATAGTTTACATGACTGGGGACACTATTGACAAAGCATAGTTACAATAGTTAAATATGTATAGGTTATGTGCATATAAACAGAAGACCTAAACACAGATCATACAATATATGATTGTATTGTATTGTACCACAATGAAACACAAAGGGGATATTTACCTTCATATGTTTTCGTAGAGAACTGGGGTGGGTGTAGGATTTGTCACACATCTTGCAAAGATACGGCTTGTCCGACGTGTGAACGTGCATGTGTTTCTTTCGGTCACTGCTGTTTGCAAACCTTCGGTCGCAGCCCTCAAACTCGCACTGGAACGGTTTCTCTCCTGCGGAAAAAACGAGGGAAAAAACGTGCAAAAGCCACATGTTACAGAAGCCTATATTATTAGCGAAAACATACATCTGGTAAGACACATTAATGTGCATTATGTCGGAATAGTATAGGCCCATGTGTTCTTATGTGCATTCACATTGAAACGAATGCGCTCTTGTTAATAGTCTACAGCAGATATAACATGATATTAAACCGATAGAAATTGGAGAAGACTTACGATAACTGACCAACAATGAAATAGATAGTTTAGTGTTTGTTCGTATTTTGTATAGTCTAAATTACGCCTATCTTACAGATTTGTGGGGAGAGAGTGGGACAGGGCCGTTCTCATAGGCCCACAGAAGGCGCACCATTTGCTGAGAAACAATACAAATCAAGTTAGCACCTGCCAGTTTTCTGGGAAACGTACCACAACGAATTCCCTCTGAAACTACTCAAAATGTGAAAATCATGGTTAATCGTCTAGCGCACTATAGGCTAGTATCAAATGATTGCATAAGAAAACACGTCGTATAGCGCGTAAACCGCATCGCTGTTGTCAAAGAAAGCATGCCACACGAATTACATTATACACAAGATAAAATAAACAAAACAACAAAAACGTTATACATATAAATATAGAAATAAATGTAGTATTTCTCATCGGACAGAATAGTTAATAGATTTAGATGGGGAGAGGCGTGATTGTACAAGCGCAGTCTCTCGTAAACATTAAACCAATTGATGGGATTTTACTACGAAGCTAACTCGCGATGCGCTTCAAGCTCAAAGTCCTCCTATTGCATTTGACCCATTTTAAAGTTTACCAGGCACAGACTCTCGACAGATTGTGTTACTTATTTTATTTATATTTTGCAAAACATTGCACGGTCCGAAATATAAACCACAAACGTTTAGTTATCGGAAGCGCCTTATAGTAACCTAGATCAAGTATTTATTTCATGCGTGCTGTCTTAAATCTACTTTGACAGTGCGAATGTCTACTTTAGCATCTTAAAATAGCCTGAGTTAATAAGATTTACAGTCAGACTGTCGTGACAAGGCATGCATTTTTAAAACGATAAAAAATGCTTTACTAACCTATTCACTGCCTTTTATTGTAACGAAAAACGTATATGCCGATTATTGTAAATATATTTACACAGACACAAAAAATACAATTATAAAACATAAATTATAGCATTTACCTGTATGTGTTCTCTTGTGAATCTTCAAGTTTTCCGACCGCGCGAAGACCTTCCCACAGCCAGGGAACGGGCATGGAAACGGTTTCTCCCCGGTGTGCACCCGAATGTGGTTCACCAGTTTGTATTTCGCTTTGAACGGTTTGCTCTCTCGGGAGCACTCCTCCCAGAAGCAGACGTGGTTACTCTGCTCGGGTCCCCCGACATGCTCTACAGAGACGTGCGTGACAAGCTCGTGCATGGTGCTGAAAGTTTTGTTGCAGCACTTCTTGGGGTTACTGAGCTGTTCTGGATCGATCCATTTGCAGATGAGCTCCTGTTTGATGCACTGCTGCCTCATGTAGCGGAAAAATGCTCCAGGATGATGATGTGCTGCCATATTCATCCCCATGTTCATATTCATCGAGCCGTACTGGTTGTGGAGCTGTGCGGCCGAGTACGGGTCGGTCCTTGGGCTGGACACCTGGTGGTACTGGTCGGAGCGCCCGAAAACTTCTCCCGGTAGTCCAAGCCGCATTTGGCTGTTGAGAACGTTGGGAGATCCGTGCGACGCATGCTGTTCGTGGATCCCGGGGAAGAGGATGTGGCCTTGACTGTCTGAATGGGAGTGATGCAGTGATGCCGCCGCGGGGCCAAAAATTGCGTGCTGGCCACTGGCCGGAGAGGATTCTCCGAAGCCACGGCTACGAAAGAGAAAGTCCCTGGTGGAGTTGAAAGGAGAGCTTGCATACGACGTGACATGAGCGGCGTGAGCTCCCAGGGCTGCAGCGGGGTAGCCTGGCGCTTGGGTGGTGAAGGCAGAGCTCTGTCCCGGGGAAATGTCGTGGTTTAGCTTAAAAGCACCCATATGTGCCGAGTCTACAAAGCTATTTTGTGCCAAACTCAAGTCTCTCTCCTGCATCTCGCTTGCTGAGTGATGCCTGGAAAATGAGCCCACCCCCAGTCCAGGAAACTGGTGGCCAGCATCCAGTAACATTATTTCGGAGAGGTTTTACAGTTAATATCAGCACGGGTTTAGACTAACTACAGCCACTAATGTACAAAAAAAAGGGGAAAAAAAAGATAATTCAAATATTTACGGAGAGCACCGAGTCGACCTTGAATACATCATATTAGACGGAGTGTAAAAAGACGATCCTCTTATGAGGAAAAAAGCTTGTATATAATCAACGGCCGAATTCAGTTCTAGTTAACTTGTGACTCAAAAATCCCAAATGAAAAAGAGTGAAGAGTTTCCTCTGGATTTTCTTCTTCAAACTATGACAGCTGTCTGATTTAAAATACATTCGAAAATCGAATAATGATCTTACTTGTCCTTTGCATATACAGAAGAAGGTTGGTTAAGCGTCTCAGAATTGTTGTTCCGATTGGTATGTTTATTTCTCTCGCTTGCCTGTGTTTATCGCGGAGGGTCCCTCTTTCTCCGTAGACTGGCACTACCTCCCCTTACGCCCCCTTTAACTGGAGCCTGTTCATTCATTCCAAGCAGTCTCATTGGTCCTTGCGTCTCATCAATCCCAGGCGCCCCTCCAATAGCACGTACCGCTTTAGCGACTAATAGCTGATCGCCATTTTCCACAAATAATTACCGCCTACTTTTTATAGACAAGATTTTTGGAGTATGGGCTACATAAGAGAGAGAGAGTGAGAGAGAGTGAGAGAGAGAGAGAGAGAGAGAGAGAGACAACAGAAACAGAACAGATTTTTTTTAGTAAGTAACGAGTCAAGGTATAGGCTTTAAGTAGACTATAAACAATGCAAACGGTTGAAGAACACGTTTTACGATAAAATCCAATGAAAGTTTGTAAAGAAAACGTTTAATTATCTGTTTAGGGTTGCTAAAAAAACATGTTACATTATAAAAGTGAGTTGCGTTTATCTAAATGTATCTGCTTTTAAAAACATGAGCAATTATGCAAACACGTTGACACGTAAATAGCCCGTGCAAACGGCCCCCACGCATAGACTTTACCTAAATGCACTCATCAACATATAGGCCTATAGCCTACGTGCCAGTATTTAACTCATGCAAGCATTTAAGACCATAACACTACAAATATAAAAATACATGAACAGCTCTATGGCATATGAGGTCCACGTTAAAACATGTTCGTACACTGTCTATTCAAAATGAAAAACACCAAATTGCTAATTTTAGCTTTAAAAATAAAGTTTACAAAATAGTAGTAGGCCTATTATGTTATTACAATACACGCGCATACATGTTTAAAATTAATACAACATATACTTTCCTAAAGCCTAACAACCATACTGTCCAAATATGAAATATTTAAGGGAAAATGGCTAGCCTATTTGCTCAATATTATTATAATGTGTTCTATCAGAACTATGTGCATAGACAGCCTATTCTCTTAACGCAACCAAGTGGCAGCTAAAACCATGGCCGCAAAAGAACATTCGTCCATGGGACTATATTGTGGTTGTGGGCTTCCGCAATGGTTCCAAACGGGACACAAGGTTTTGTTTGAATCTGATATGTCATATGTCATGTCACCCATAGCCCAACACGTACATTGCCTATGCGCCTTGAGTTGACATATCTGAGCTGTCAATGGAAATGCTATATAAAGCCTGCAGTCTAGATTTAGTGTGATTTTTATTTTTTTTACTTTTCTTTTTCTAAATACGAAAACAATTGTGTATCCTGCGTGGAAGACTGAGTGGATACTTTTCATGAATATATTCCATTAAAGTTATTTCCCTACTAATCTCCTAAACGTGTCTCTATCTAAGTCGACACTATTGCGTCTGAAATGTACACGCAAAGTAATTATTTGTCTAATTACTGGCAAACGTCCATCCAAATCATATATGTTGATACGTACACATTGGGCTACAAACCTGCAAACTACAGCTGTCGATTCAAATGCTCGTGTAAAGTGAAGTTTACTTACACTTATCGGCTGCGGTCCCGTTCCAACACACAACAAACCTCCTCTTGTCTGCCTCGGCCCTCCGGTGCTCTAAGTAACAAATAATTGGAGGGCGACGAGAACGTATAAAAACTTTAGAAATGCAGTGTCTCTCGCCTCAAAAGCGGGGCCGCCGGAGCGTTATGCCATTCTTCCAGTTCTATTTCAACCCGCACCGCAGGAAACACACGAGCTGATCCAAGTTCAAAGTCACGTCTGCCGACCTCAATAAGAAGTTCTTTATTTCTCTGGAAACCCACAAAACCTTCATGAGAAAGGAAGGAAAAGAGGGCGAAAAATTAAAATGAAAGAAAACTCAATCGGCCAGAGGCACACAGCTGCGGGTTTCTCTTCTGCTTAGGAGAAAATGGATAGCTTAATGAAAATCCCCAAAGCTATTTCAACAGGTTTTAGCAGCAGCAGAGCAGAATGAGATATAGCATGACGATTTTAAGAGAACGTGTGTCATGAAATATTATTTGGGATCGAATCTGGCTGACTGTTTTTGGTTACAGCCTATAGGTAACAGTCGGATCGTGAGTGCCAGCGTGTAAACAAAGGCAAATCATCTGCAGACTAATCTGCAGGCCAAGAGTGAATGAAGTAGGCCGTATTTAACCTCTCTAGTATATGACATTATCAATATGTTGACGCATTAGAAGGTTACTTGTGTGCCTTCCGCGACCTTGTGTTTCATGGATATTTGACCTATGACCTGTTAAAACCACATATGTTGCCCCCTTGACTCTTTTGGTAAAATAACCCTTTTTATGACAAAGCGCCTTTGTTTTAAATGGAAAGGGGGACGAAGTTTAAGACGTCCCCCTTCCTTCTCCTGACACAACGACAGCAACAGGGAACATGAAAGCTATACGTCAAAGGAAATCAACACATTCAATGAAGAACGCCTGCTTAGATAGCTTTTTTTCAATCCGTTTTAAATTATTAATTTGTGTGCGTATGGCAAGATATAGGCTACCCCTGCCCACACAATAAATATCAATCCAGTGTTCTAAAACACTCTAAAACGTATTGTGCAAAGTAGCCTATAACATAAAGTTGCCAAATCAATTCACTTTTTAAATATTCAACTTTAAAGAAACAGTATACTATAATTCATACGTGCGTTTATTTTAAATAATACACCTAAAAGAAATCACAATACAATTATGAGGATAACATTTAGAATAGCTAAATAAATGAAATATGAAAACCTTTATCCTGACCGCTAAAGATCTTGTTTGATGTCAAATATATTTTAGTCATAAAGAAAAATGAAATGACACTGAACACGAACAGTTACGGTGGACTGAGAATGTAGTTTAATAAAGATAAGCACATCCCATATTTTAAAAATGTTACGAGAAGTTTGTGCTACTGGTAGACTAATGCAATGGGTTGCAAAGGTGCTTTGAATTAAGACATATCAAATCAATGACAGAACACCTGCTGTGAACATAGGAGCCTTCAAGGGGCGTTATCAGTCACATAAAAGTGAAATAGTACGTAGCCTAGTTTAACAGTTTAGTTCTCACTTCAGTTATAGCTAGGCATATAAATTTCTATTATGAAAGCTGCGGTGGCACGCTTAAAGCTGTGTTAGGGAGCGCTGGTTTAATTTTCTATGCAACCTTAGTAGAATGTGTCAAATTTTTATATTAGCAAGCTATAATTGTTTTTATCATTATGTCAAAAGATACTGCAAAACGGGTTTGTGCTTTATGCTTTGTGCATTAATTAGCTATTATGTATGCTTTAAATGAACATGGGCCTATTTATATTTATTGTGACCCTATATAGCTCAAGGTAAAAACAAAATGAAATACTTTAGGACAAAAATTGGTTGTGCATAATACAATTAGATTTAGACTTATTGCTGACAGCAGAAATATTGAACTGCAGACAGGAAACCAAAGTTCAGTTTATTTAAGAGCAGCGATTGCTTTTTTCCTTTGTTAGATTGTTGTTGTTGTTGTTAGATTTATAACGTGTATAGGCCTAATAATATTTATAGGCTTATTATAGGGTATATATGATACCTCCAAGCCTATAAGCCTACAACTAGTGAGCATAAAGCATTGTGGAAACTTTGTTTAGAGTCTACACGCTTATACGTTAGTGTTTACTTTTATGTAATTTGTCCTTATTTTATTTTATTATTATTTTATGATTTAAAAAAAAATTCAACTTTTTTTTTTTTTTACAATACATATATATTTACATTTGGATTTGCATTTCGTTCATTTGCATTCAGCGACATTAGTAAACAGTGAGCTGCAGGAACACATTTGCTGGTAACTTGTGAGTACAACTTTCTGGAGTCAACAGCGATAAAGAGAGTGAGGGGGCGGAACCCTGCTGAGTCCGTGCGCTGAACGGCAGCCAATCGCTTCGTTCTCTTAACTGCCAGTCACCGAAATCCGTCCAATACCCGCAGTGCCATTTCTAAACTGTATTCCCTACTGTGTCCTCCAACTGTTGTATGTTCTGCCAATCGCTTGAGGACAGAGTGGGAAAAGGAGCAAGCAGAGTTAGAAGCAGGACAAAAGAAGTCACAGACTCTTATATACATATATTTCAATGTTTAAGATAGCGCGTGGTGTACAAAAACAAAAGCGGTGAGTGTGAATGGACTTGACAGAGTAGTTATGGAACCCCCTTTAAGCAAGAGGAATCCGGCGATAAGATTAGCGGATTTGGCAGCGACTCAACCCCTTCCTCATCAGAATATGACAGGCTTCCCGGGGCTAGGGGGGCATCACCCTCTCTCCCACCATGCCCATCTACACCCCGGGGAGCTGGGCAACGACCCTGGAGTGGCACTCACTCCATTTGGACCAGAGCACATGGCACACACAAATGCGCTCAAACTCAGCCCGTCTCAGCACATTCAGAGCCACCCCGAAGCCCAGACCGCGGCATCGTTCACTTCTGCTCAGACCACAGTTGGTTTCCCCGTGGCTCACCCCCACTCAGGCTACTCAAGCAGCAGGGACTTCATCCTCAGGAGAGAACTCTCAGCCTCTGCGATGCATGCACTTGGCGACCAGCATAGTTCCGCCTCCTCCCCACATCACCATGGCATGTTCATCTCCCCAACAGGTGCTTATGGGCACGCGGAAAGCGGTGGCCATCCACTTTTCACTGGACTTCACGATCAGGCGTCCCCAGGCGCTCACCACCACCATGCCCTCAACGGGCAGATGCGCCTGGGTATACCGGGGGACATCTACGGCAGGCCGGAGCACTTTGGGCACAGGCCGGAGCACTATGGACCCTCCTCTCTCCACAGCTACAACTCCATGAACCTCAACGTGAACATCGCTTCTGCTCCTCACGGGGCGGCGGGGGCGTTTTTGAGGTACATGCGACAGCCCATAAAGCAAGAGTTAATCTGCAAATGGATCGACCAGGAGCAAACTTCCAAAAAGCCATGCTCGAAAACTTACAGCACCATGCACGAGTTGGTCAACCATGTCACGGTGGAGCACGTCGGCGGACCCGAGCAGAGCACGCACGTCTGTTTCTGGGAGGAATGCCCGCGCGAGGGGAAAGCGTTTAAAGCCAAGTACAAACTGATCAATCACATCCGAGTTCACACGGGAGAAAAGCCCTTCCCTTGCCCGTTCCCGGGCTGCGGAAAAGTCTTCGCACGATCGGAGAACCTGAAGATTCACAAGCGGACCCACACAGGTCAGTAGTCTATACAGTTGTGTGAACATGCGTGTTAATAGACTACAAGTCACAGATTCCCTGACCAGCGAGCAATTTAGATATACGCCTATCAGTCTTATGATCTACGACAGACACACGACCAAATACTATACTGACCGACGCAAGCATGACGGACTTAACTTGTTTCATTTCTTTCCTTAAATTATTAGTAACTTTTTATATGTTGTGCATGCGGGCGTCCACATGGTAGCCGTGAGGGGACCACGACTTATGATTTGTGAATTGTGCTTAGCCTACGTATTCATTGATATGTGCTATTATAACGTCGTGACCCTATAGCCTACCGCACGCGTTAGATGAAATAGAAAAACGATGCTTCATCGAAGAGACATGCTTTGCATAAATAAGAAGGGCAAGCTCGGTTCCTTTAAGGCAGCATATGACTTAAATATCACAATAGGCTACTTCAGCGACAATATAAAGAACGTAAACGAGAAGGCACGTCGTGAACAAGTCGTTTAGTCTTCAAAATTTAATTTTATATAATGCAACAGCGGCGCGCCATTGCGCATCTCAATTAGTTGGTCAGACTGGCTTTGTGGTAAAGTAAACACACTTGGCGCATATTGGTTTCTATCTTAACGTCGTAGATATCATTATGATTCTGTCATGTATTTTTGTGAAATCTGTATTATTTGATATGTCACTAAATTTGAAGTACCCTCCATCCCTTATAACCAGAATTATTAAACATATAAGACATTTTCAAAACTAAACCATATACAATAATCATTACATTCTGCACACGTTCAATTGTGTTCGTTGTGCAATTGTAGTACAACGTAGGCTAGGCCTGAATTCCACAAACTTTGCACATAATCAGATTTAGTCCATATTACTGAATCTTCTCTATATAACGATAGATTGTTTGGCATGCCAGTAGGCCTACGCAGACAGTGCATGTGATCTGTGCTACATCTTACTGAGCACGTTTTCAGGACGTGTACGGCTCCTTGTGGTCATTAGAGCAATTTCTCCCACATGTAAACCAGTGGCCCTGTGTCATGTTTACTCAGAAGCATGACACATTCATGTGTGGGTGTGGAAAAGTGGCGCCTATAGATGCTTAGTAAACATGCTACATTTACATGCAGCCATATTCCAGTCAGAATGTCAACAAACTCTGAATGATGTCAACATTCCAAATGTGGCATATGTCATATATATCATACATATGTGACTACTACATGTAGCTTACACTCCTATACCACAAATAATTTGAACAGTTGATGTTGAGATTATTAACACATTATAGGCCTATAATATGTGATTAGCCATTGTAGCCCTGCTGACCATGTATGGATAAGGTTGAGCTAGACTGATGTTCAATTAATGAATGCTGGCCAAATTAGTGACTAACTCAAATTACTGTAGGCCTAAAAGGCAAGTTGCTGAGGCCACCCCTTTGCCTTGATGTAATTAATGTATATTTTCTTTTTTCTTTTTCTTAAAGGAGAGAAGCCCTTCAAATGCGAGTTTGATGGTTGTGACAGGAAATTTGCCAACAGCAGTGACCGCAAGAAGCACTCACACGTTCACACCAGCGACAAGCCCTACTACTGCAAAGTGCGAGGCTGTGACAAGTCTTACACGCACCCGAGTTCGCTGCGGAAACACATGAAAGTGCATTGCAAGTCACCGCCGCCCCCTGCCACAAACACCGCCTACATTTCCTCCACGAACCCTCTCGGAGATCCCCTTTCGCCCAACTCTGACTCCCACAGGAGCCGCTCTGCCAACCTTTCGCCTCAGGTGACCAACCTTAATGAGTGGTATGTTTGCCAGGGCAGCGGAGGGCCAAACCATCTTCACACCCCCTCCAGCGAGGTGCCAACGTCAGATTCTGATGACGAGGACTCTTTCAGACACTCAGACCCGAGGACAATGCTCTGACACCTCGTCTGAAAGCGTTTTGACTCTTAATTCCAGCCCCTACAATTGTTCTGGTTAATGTAAGCCTTCACATGCAGGCCAAGGTACTTGGGGAAACAAACCAAGTGCGTATCACAGGTTTTTATATTAATGGTGATACTACGAGGTTGAGCTAAGCATATGATGACCTAATCATTGTTGTTGTACAGGCCAAATAACACAAGGACCAACTGCCTTTTACCATGGATCCTTCAAAGGAGTCATGCATTTGAAGGTTAGAAATAATGGATATAAATTCCTTAAGAAAAAATAAAGCTTTATTATTTGAAAGGTCTCATATTTTTATGGAAACTGATATCTTCATGGAACATGTGCTGGTGTTATGAAATACAAGTTTGTATTTGTATTTTAGTTGTTGAAATAGCAGATGCTTTCCTAAAGTGTCATTCTCCTTAAGACATATTGTCATTTCTTCATACTAATCAGTGGCCTACTATCAGTATGTGTCAACATCGGGACATAAGGTAAACACATGACGTCACTTGTAAACAGTTCATGTAAAACAGTATCTGGGATGGGACTATCCCTGTGATGTGGTACAACCATCAAGCCTACATGACTTCAAAATAATATTTCATAAGCAAATATCTGAAGGTTAATGGTTCTGAATTATTTAGCATCTGTGATTTGTATCATACTTTTGTTTGGATACAATTTTGTAATATTTAAGAACTATTTAATAAGACTATATTTTATGCAAAAAATAAAATAAAATAAAAATACACCAGTGTAATACTCGTTAAAGAGTACAACTATGTCCATTGAGACCCTAAATGTGTACATTGACAGGCTTAGCCCCTGAAGGATTTGTATGTAATGTTGATTGTGAATGTTGTAGTTTTAATGACAAAATTTGTTGTTTTGTACATTGTAATTTATTTGCTGTTATCAGTGTTGTACTGGAATCACAGAGACACCAAAGAATAATAATATCAGTTTTGGTGATATGTATTAAGTATGCTTTTTAATTGTGTTATGTAAAAGTAAAAAAATGAGAGAAAAAAAATACTTGAATAGGCTGTGTAATGTGAAAAGTACCTGCATGTCCTTTTGTAGTGACCTGTCTTTCTCATTGAGGTGCATGGTGCTGTCAGATAAAATTGAAACATTTAATGATAATATTGTGCTGACCCTTCATGTTCAAAATCTAATTTAAATTCTAAAATCCTGCTTAAGCATAATAAACAACATTGGGACATTCAAGGTTTATATATATACCAACTCTCCATATATATAAATACATATGATTAGTGACTATTTTGGACACACACATATTTTTATATGAATTAATTAAAAGCCAATGTTAGGTCTTAATGTGTTATTTTAGAATATTTCACCTACTTATTTTTATTTTATTTGTTATTGATCATAGTGAAAATAAATGAATCCATTAAGTCGTTAAGGACATCTTATAAAATTGATATCTTGACATTCATTAAAACATTTTAATTTTAAAAAAATTTTTATAACACAAATAGGCCTAACGGCCCCAATACTGGTTGGTATAAACTAATCACGGCCCTAATGGGGAGGGGGGCTTACAGGCCCCTGATGGCGTTAACTCTGAAAGGCAGGACAGCACAAAGCAGCCGAAGCATGAATCATTCATGGGAAAAATAAAAGATAAAAGATATCTGACAATAAGCCAGGCCTTGTATGGAGTGTATAAAACAAGTCCCTCTCTTATTTCCTCTATTAAAACGCACAATCTCACTTTCAAAGTGTTCCCTGTAGAGTCCATAGAATTAAAATTGACCAGCGCCGGTTGTGCACAACTTCAAAGGCAGTTGCTTCTGATCGGAAGGCTGGTCGCTTTGACAGTCTTCACGGTGCGTTAGCATTTCTATGGCAATTGGGTAGTGAGACTAACACATTTGAATATGTCTGGTAGAAAACCACTAACTGACACTAAATGAACGATAATCAAAGCACACGAAGCACCTTCACCGAAATGTCTGACATGTTTTCACAAATATACAGGCAGAAGACATAGATGTTCAGTGTGCGGTTGCGTTTAAAAACAATTGTACCTATAAAACGTAAACAAGGTTTGTGCACATTTAAATTATAAAGTAAAACATTTTGCATTTCAAATTAGTTAATCTGCAGATACATATTGATACTTCAATACGCATATAGCTGCATCCATCATTTATGCTGTAGTAGATGAAGACCTATACCATAGTTGCTGTGCATATTATCTTCAGTTTATTTAAAGGTTTCCAGAAAACAATATTCAGATTCAATATTGTTAACGCACATACACACACACACACACACAACCAGACAGACGCACATTCACATACATACTGACGCAAGAGAATAGAAAAAAAAATGCAGGAGAGGAGAGAAGAAAAAAAAAAAGAGAAAAAAAGAAAAAGAAAACACAAGCAGCTTCATGTCCCCACTACGTTTTGTGTCTGTGTGAACTTTTATAGGGGCTGAGGGCCTAAACAAGAGATACTCTTGTAGGTTCTATTTGGAAACAATGTTGCAAAATAAACACGATGAAAAATAACCAAAGAGATAGTTCCTTTGGCGTGAAAAGGGGGGACTTAATAAAAGAAGCGAAGCAGTCACCCTTCAATGAGAAACGCTTTGAAGTAGAACTTATTATCTGAGGAATACTTCTGGGTTGTCCTAACGACGCTGTTGAATGGGAAAGGAACTCCTTTGTCAGCGATTTGTTCTCCTTTAGTGGGAAGCCCGTGGAAATCACTTACATGGGCCGCCTTAACATACTGCCTGCAAATCAGTAACCGGCAGTCAGACATGCAGACGCCACTTTGGACAGGACAAAGCAAAAGTCGTTCTCTCTCATTCCGCCTTTTAAAGGGACTGAATGATAATTTCTCAGACGACCGTAGCATCAAAACAAACGCTGTCTTGTCAGACTTTACAAGCATTATCCATCTTCTGAATACTGTTCACACAATGCACATAAAAGTGGTTTGTGAGGTGATCAGTTCGGTCACCAAAGTTAGTTTGTGCTAAATTAGGCTCTACTCTGGCTATGTGCTATTTGATCCTGCGCACCTGCACCACAATTACTGTAACGTCTGAATCTCAAAGGTCTTGAACACGGTGTTATTGAGAACACATTTGGTCAACATTGGTACTTTATGACTTTGGGCGTGTTTTGGCGGAGTGTAAAGCAGGTAACTGAAAAAAAACTAGTCAGCGAGACCCAAACATGAAATCGAACAGAACGTAATTGTAATAGAATATTTAAGTTTAACATCTATTAAATAAAAAATAAAAAAAGTTTTGTTAAATAGTTTCATAGACGATGCAAATGACATAAACAATAGCAAGAATGCCATGACGGGAACAGACGCCGTCGGGTATATGAAAATAAATGGTAGATACCAATGTTGGACACAGGGACTTCATTCCAGGTCAACTATACTAATTAATTTCCCTACATGTATTAGTTTAATAATAGTTTAAATAATTAAGAATAATATTCCTGTTCACCCTGCAATAGGAGGTGAAGACTACAAATGAGATGGTAAAACGTTTGATCCATATATTTCTACACTTTATTATTCTTTATATTTTTATTATTTCTACACTTTTCAGAAAATCTTACAACTTCCACTTATAGCATTTTGATGACTAAAACTATTTACACATAAATTACACATGCTTGTCATCTGCAGCCTTTGCATAAAAAAATGAGAATAATGTTCCATTAGAAAAGCAGTTTACAAAGGATAGTTTTCTAACATTTAGAATATTTAGCGGGTATGACAATTTGTATTTTCTTTGTGCTGTACAGAAAATGAAAAAAAAAAAAATATATATATATATATATATTGCACATATTCATTCATTCTCGGCATTTTGCCAGAATTTTCCTTGCACCCTACCTGGCTACAATCTTAAGTTTCATTTCAAGTCAGAAAACAGAATCCAGTTGAACAAGCTACTTCAACCGGAGAGCTGCAGGCTTCTAAACTATCGGACTGCCATCGAAGAAGCCCTTTTCCAACACGAAAGAGCGGATAAATCTCTAATTCTACAACCTACAGTGAGTACGCACACCAGCATATGGTAAATATTCAAAGCTAAGTTTTACGACTCCAAACTTTATGAGGAAAATGGCATGCCTCAGTTCGTGGAAGTCGGTCACTGGGGACAAGGATTTCCCTTTGTCCCGGTAGACTGGAGAATGTCTACCGGGTTTCGTAGATAGCATACTGCTTGTGGGACCTCCAGTAGGCTACATCGCTCCAACATCCGAAACTGTATAGTTTCACCTATTAGCCCCGATGTCTTCCCTAGGACTGCGGGGCTTATATGTCTCTCCTGGGGTTGCTGAACTGACGTGCACCTGGTTGTAATAGTTTCAGAGGAATCTCATTAAATCAATGACCAGGGGACCACGTCATATTCATATATTTGCCGTAAACATCAAGTAGGCTATGTATTTGTAATAGCCTATACGCAACAGTAGTTGGAATGATGTGTCTAACATTTCAAATTATTCACAGAAAACTTAGAAAAATACAAAGTAAGTATAGATCCAAAAGTATTTTTTCGTCATGCGCAAACGTCAAAAAGCCGAATTTAAATAAATATAGATGTGCGGTGACCTCAGGAACATAATACCACGTATCTCTATTTTTCACCCCATGTCAGTGCATTTAAATAACACATGTATATCTGAACAAATGATTTAACTGAATTAACATTTCTAATTGAATTTATAGCCTGAACGAATAGGATAGATGATTATTGACGATTATACTAATGGGATAACATGATTAGTTATTACCAGCATATTATAAATAAAAAGAAATACTCAAAAGCAAGTCATCACAAAATATAAATGTTATCAGTAAATATCAGAGCAGACATCTAGAATGTATAACTAGAATAGCAGGCCTCCCTCCAACAACCTATATACATCAGAAACAAACAAAATATTTACATTAAACACACACTAGACAAATAGGTTCAGGTATAACAGATAATATACAGTAGTACTATTCACTGATTGAAACAATAAAACAAGTGAATGCATGTTTGTTCTTAATTAAAAACAATTCTGAAATCATATAAATTAGTGCTATTTTTTTTTCTTCCCCTAATTGATTATTTTAGTATTTGTGCATTGAAGGAGTTTATGTTTTATTGTGTGTAGGTATATCTTAAACACGTATATATATATATATTTAAATAAAATATGTTAGTGAAAGACAAACAGAAGTGTGATTGGGAATCACATAGGGGGCTTGTTTTCCATCGCCACAGAGCATTACATTAGTTTACCTCTACATTAGAGCAAAACACATCTACAGATGAGCAAAACACATCATTCAGGTTCAGCCTGCCCCTGCCTTGGAGAACTGACATAATATCTGGCGGCTTAGCAACATCTGTGGGGGTAGAGACTTGGTGCTGGTCCAAAGCCCCATCCCAGGCCTGGGAGTCGCTCCAAGGCAGTAGGTGAGGGAGCAAGGTCGTCCACGGACAACTGCATGAGGCGGCCTTGCTACCTGGCCCCCACATAGCCCCACAGACCAGGTAGAAACTAAAGTGCAGATAAGCGTAAGTACATTTCCCTGGTAGTCTGTAAGTGAATAACAGGGCTTTCCTAAAAGCCCCTAAATGCAGGATGTAGGCTTGAATGTGCAGTGGGACTCTGTTGGCCAGGTGGAGGAAATGTATATTTTACCAATGGGAAACACATCTTTTTTTTTTTGTAATTTAGGGTAGACTGTGTATTTCTAATATACAAAAATGCCCTGCTGCAATATAAAATGTATGTATACATGTATGTTAGGTGTATGTTAATTGCATCTGTGCAAATTTGGCATGCATTTTACAGACAAATCTAAATATTCTGTTATTTTGAAATTAATTGCTTTGAATTTTGTTGACCTTTATTATTGATGAAATTAAATGAATTGTCGCCTCAAACCATATTACCAATCAGAGAAAACACAGACCCTATAATAGGTCTTCAGTGGTAAAGTTCCTATATATTCACTGTTACTGTCTTATGACAACTCCTTCATAGATTATATAGGATTGGCATCTCTCCTAGATTGGCATGGAGCTGCTGTACATATACAACAGAATGGTCACTCTGAATGCATCCCATTTTGTTGTGGGAAAAGGTCAGTTTACAGAGGGAGAAAATCATTTTCTCGCAGCTGGAGGGGGCAGCAGAATATAGTGCCATACTGGATAAGAGACAGGAGGAAGCCATGTGGATGGATGCTCAGGGCAGGGAAATAGAGAGCAGCCTGCCACTCAAGAGCATCTATTATGTACTCCATGAAAAAAGACAAGGGATGGTTGATGCGGACGGTAGCTAGGAAGAAAAGCAGCATGGCTTCACTTTTTTCGGCGTTCGACTAACTCCACATTGTGAAGCATCTATATTCATTGCGTGCAAGTTGCTTAAGTTTTGGTAGCAAACATCTTCAGCATGCTGTGGCACCACTGGAGCTCTAACCCATCGTGATAAGCCAGTGCACTAACAATAATGCATCCAGCGTTAAGGTCCCACTGGCTGCAGCCACGCAGATCCACGAATCTCCCTCAGACTGCATGAACCTGTATGGGTTGATCCGAACTATCACAAGCCTCACACCCATCCTCTCCAACGGCCTTGTGAATGGCAATAACAGATATGGTTCCCGTGTGGGCAAGGAGGAAAATATGGTGTCTTGATGTTTCCAAATGACCATGGATAAACCAGAAAGGAAATATGGCTGGATAGGCAATGATATTGAGATATGGGCTCTCCAGTGGACCGATGGCTTCAAAGAGGTGGCTGTGGTCTACACAGAGACCTCAGATGAGGCTTATAGGCGATGAATGATTGAATAGCAAGATGACCTATGTTATTAATGGCGTCCCACAAGGATCATTCCACATTTCGACTCTTCACCTCTTGGCTTATAGGGACACATCTAGTGCCTGCCTCAGTCCTCAGTCAGTACCAGCGATAGCTCTTAGGTATACAAAAATAATAATATTAATAAAAATAAAAATATATTAAAAATAAAAGTTCCTTATCCCATTGCCTATTTACACCACCTCTCTGACTTGTTGTGAAGAGGCCGATGACAGCCATAATGTGTCTGGTTGTCCCTCAGGACATTTAGCTCTGGACCATCCCAATCACAAGACTAATTGTATAATTAGGCCAGCTCCATTGGGGACTGCACCTTTGGCCCTTCGCTGACACTTGCCATGGTAAATGACAGTATATCTCAGAAACCATCACGGCCAATCTATCTTAGTGACATTGAACCCACTGAGACGCTGAGACTTCATTCACATAAATGACAGTTCAGGAAAGGAGAAGCAATGACAAGACATCCAGATCTAAAATTTAACAACATGAGATGTCTAGAATTATGGGAATTTTCTATATTGAATCAATCACATTATAAACGTCATAATATGTATACAGTGAGGTCAGTACTATGGTTATACAATGCACTATAGCTTCTCTGGGATGCTTATGGCTTTTCTACGTTGTCTCACGAGGTATAGGCTCATACATTGTATAAATGTCACTCATGTGGAATTAGAATTGGCGCCGGTGTGAAAGTCAAGGCCACTTCCCACCAGAGGGATGAGAATTCCTTGAATTCTCTAGGCCTATACTAAACTGACAACGCACAGCATCAACAGCAGTAACAGCATCGTCACGGGCATTATTAAAGTTGTTAAAACTTGAGCGCGTCCTGAATATGAACCGGGTGAATATGGGTCGCTGCAGGCACAGCCCGGGGGACTCGGGGAGTGAAGGTGTTCGCGCGTGATTCTGAATGGCCGCTGCGAGGTTAGGATACCTCTCAATCTAGGAGGGCCCCTCAGGTGCTCTCATTACGCGGGCCCCTGTAGGACCGAGCTGCGAGAGAGAGGGCGGAGAGGAGAGGTGCGACTCTTTAACCGAAAGTCTACTGCTCTCGCCTGGCCTCTGTCGGCCTGTCACATCTCCTATAGGGAAGAGCCCTAATATGAATTATAATAAGGACAATAACAGGCTCGTGTTCGCGGCAGCACTGAATACATTAGTAAAAGGATGCGGGTATTAGCACATATAAGAATGTGCAGAAAGTGTCAGTTGAAAAATCCTTTCAGAATATATAGGCTACTCCGTGGATAAATTCGCATCGATGATAAATGTAGACTATTCACTGAGTACAGACATACTGATCACAACTAAGAAGTATTTAGGTTTGAAAAAGCTAAAATAAAAAATGTAAACCATTAAGACATAGCAAACATCTGCGTTAACATGAAATTGTCACACAATAGACCATAGCCTAAATTATTTCCTCTAGGCCTGCATATTTAGTTTGACTATAGCGTTAATGATGTCAGGTTGGGTTGGATGTCAAAGCACATATAGGCTAAGCGAAAGAAGTTCCTCCAAACTTCGCCGTTACATACTGCTGTGAATGAGATTCAAAGGGTGTTGCTTCATTAACCGTATCCCCATTTACTTTAGTTCCCCCCTGAGTCTCAGAGAGCGCGGATTAATGTCAATTACCTGTCATTTCTGTACACCTGCGATATGTCATCCTGCCTATAGCACATGTCATGTCACAATTACAAAACGTCATGGCGAGAATAAAACTTCAACTGAAACAATTAAACAGAAAAAAATATTGCTAAACGGGACGATCTTGTGTGGGCCTTATTGTACAAGGCCCACATAGGCCTACCACAAATATAGGACCATACGGCCTATGCAAAGCTGAATGTGAACAGACAACATTTAAAAGGTTTCATGAAACTGAAAAAAGTGACGTATAGCTTACAACTGTTTTGTTAAAATTATATAGCATTTTGACAAATAAATGTAAATTAGCCTATTTCAAATGGCCTATACAAAAGTGCAGCAGTCACAATTGGCTCAGATCGAGCTGATATCTATTATCTAAATTGAATGTGGGATTTAAAAACGCAAATTTTCTGTTATTGGGTGATTGTTTTACACTTTTCAATCACTTTTAGTTCGGCCTAGGATTAAGAAAAGATATTGACCTCCTTTCACACAAAACCAAGTGCGCCAATTGTCACCAACTCGAAGGAGAAAGAATGAGGATACTATATGTGTACCGTGCGATTTCAGGGTTATCGTGTTTTTATTGGATTAGATGGTGTCGTGTTGAAGAGCAACCTAAAGTCCGGAGCATGACAAAATAAGTTGCGATACTTCTGAAAAGAAAATACGTATTGCATGTGCTTGTCAATCGTAGCCTATACTGAATCCAGAGACATTTACATCACGAACAAACTGTACATTTACATATCCCGTATGCTGTCATTATCATGGTATATTATGGATGTATGAAAATCACAACGTATCATTTCGATGCAACAATGTGACAATACCAAGACTCCACATTTGTATCTGACCTCTGCTCTCACGAGATCTTAACCTGACGCCAGTGTCAATCTGATCTGAAGGCAGCGAAGAACCAACAGAACCTGAAAATTAGCTGACGCTGAGAAGTATGCCTGTGGAACCTGTTAATGGTCAGGTTTGTGGTTGTTGGGAGTCGCGCCTTCTGCGCTCACGCTGCGGCAGCAATAACAAGGTGCGCGCAGCTGAGCATGCATGTGCCCACGCCGCGCTCTCTCGGCCTCCACCTGTTTCACTTTTGAGAGAGAGAGAGAGAGAGAGAGAGAGAGAGAGAGAGAGACTTAGAGTGTATTGGTTTTATTGGAAAGCATGTTTTGACGCCCTGTGTCATTCTTGTATGGCATCATGCACCCTTGGGAGGCAGGGCAGAAAGGCAGATCGAGACAAAAGAAGCTGGCATCAGTGAACCGTGTACGAGAGATCAGCGGGCAAAGGTGTACTATTTAAATAATAACGACCACCACAAAGACACCGCAATACCGTGTCGTGTAACGCGACACAGACCGCCAGACAATGTATCATGATAGGCCCTACATATGCTTATAGAAAGGTAGATCCTGGCTGGATGACGTATCGACAATGATTTCAGCAACTAAAGAAAAAGAAAAACGGGTCTTATAAAAAGGCGGCCCGAATAATATTTGACACCTCTAAACTACTTGATTTACTAGGCAGGTGTAGTTTTGTTGTTTCGCTTAAACTTTCTATTGGTCTGTCTTGACAGCATGCGGGAACAACAAAGAACAACAAAACGCGTTGATCATTCCTACCACGCCAACGTTTATTATTCCATTAACTTTGGAAGACACGTCTAATTATGGTATAGGCCGTGGGTTACACTGGGGAATATACAACCTGCCTACATTGTTTCGCTGGACCACCTTGCCATAACGCAGCCTATAGGCTACGCAGGAAACGTTTGATAAAGATAAACAAAAATTAAATAAAAAACGAACTTTAAAGTCAATGAGGTTGAATAGCATTTGGTTATCATGTTCAATGTTGGCAACAGGCAAGCTATAGCCTAACATTCCACATAAAAATGCCAAGTTGGAGCGACTGTGTCCCAATGTAACAAGTCTCATTACCACGACCCAGCCACCCTTCGCACTTTACCAGCATCCTAGCAACTGCAGACAAAGCGCGGGGGTTTTAGTGAGTCTCTGTCGGACCGGGCATATGCTTTGATCTGTCCCGTTTAAGAGAACGGAACACGGGGGTTCAGAGCCAGGCTGCTAGTCTGCGTCCTGAAAAATTCACAGGAGCAGTCCCGTATGTCTTAACACCGGGGAAAATTAGTCTCATGAACTGAGAAATCCAAAGGCCTGGATTATAGTTTCAGCATACATAGTTGCATTAAAATAAAAGTCCGGAAGGACCCACGTCCTATGTTGGCTGCAGTCACAGCCCCAAACATTTACATCCACACCCTGTAAGCTATCAGAGCCTTCACGCTGCCTGTACGAATACGGACGCGCAGACAATAGAGCCTCTCGAATTGAATTAGCAATGGTCTGAGTTAAAGCGCGCAATAGATACGAATTTCCATCATGCAAATGTGATGATGTAAGACATAGGCTACTGTAAATCTCATATCAGTTGTGTGTAAAACCAGACTTGCTTCGTAGCCAAACTATTTGGTCTTATTAACGAATATTATACTCATGTATGTCTTCTAAATGGCTAAGCAGGCCAAATTATGACATATTATATATTATTTATGACATATTTATGACAATGAAATATAATTTTGTCAAACGATTAGACATCCAGTATTTATCCAATGTGGCTGCACCACAGTAAACATTATCTAAGAAAGATTAATAGATATCCTTTAGAGTTAGATTACAAAATAACCAGTCTTAAAAATCCATTCCGTTACAATTAGGTATTTTATTTCACTGAAAGGACAACGGAAACATGTAATAAACTAAATGATAGCAAACATGTCAACAAAATAGCCAATTATTATTTTATATACAAAAATAGAAATTAAATGTAAATGTTCTAACAATAAAATGTCGTGGCATGTAAACAATTTATTGTATCATATTGTTAATATGCAATTATTATAAGCAATTAAATTATGTTTTCGTAGACATATTTTCACAATATAGCTGAAATAATGAAAGAACAACAATATAATTGTGATAGGCCCATTTGCACTGTTAGCTAATCAACTTGACAATTCTGTTTTTTCGAAACAAATTTGCTAATAGCATCGCACTCTATACTAACTGTGCAATACTCCAGCAAGGAATGGATTTTATTGCTCTGGAAAGATATTTTGTAGGAATTAGTTTATCATACATTGTCATTAGCACACTATTAAAACAATGAAGTCATTTTTGGATCCTCCCCAGGTGGGGAATTAGGGGTATAAAACCATCCTTGCCATGCGGGCCTCATTTAGATTAATGGAAAAATATGTAAAACATTTCGTTTTAATTTTCCTCTGACAGTGTTTTGCATACACACATTCTCTCCGCGTGCGATGTACCTCATAATTTATGAAAGCAATCTCGACAAACACATTACGGGCTTGGAAATTGTGCTCGCAGTCTAATTGATTCCCGTCACAATTCTGTGAGGTTATAATCGTGTTAATTGTAATTTACTCTCTCAGGGAATATGCAGATATATGTATTTAAATAACTCTTCTTAGCTTACTGAGACCATTATATCAGTTTCACACATAATAGACATGTCATAAATGTATAATGTTTTTATTACTCCATCTTAAGGATAGGCCTATAACTAAATCCCTTAATATTTCTGACTACAATTCAACAGGATTCGAAGCACAATCATTTTTAAACAATTCCATGGGATGGAAATTGATTGGCCATTTCTTTAGCTTGTTTTTAAATCCAGCAATACAGAATCATGTTAAATATGGAAACCATTTTTTATGTGATCTCAGATCCAAATTGAACATGCACACTTGCCTGTGCTGTGTGACACCTGTTGTTTGCCATTTGAAGAAAAACTTTAGCGAGCTGGTGAAACTTGGAAAGGCAGCAGGATCCTTATTTTCCCAAAGGTCACCTGGAATAGTAGGACTATATGGAACATCTTTTGATTCATACTGGTGATTGATGATATATTCAGAGCCTCTCTCATGACCCTTATTACCTAATAAGACAATAGGCTTCCAAACTACAGCAACAGATTCACAAAATGTAGTCACATCCACTGTATCAGTTAAAGATAATAGTAACCATCTTAAGGAGTCAGACGCTATAGGACTTTCGTAATTGTTATTGACTTCCAATACAGTGTAATAAAAGTATTACTGTAAATTTCAGTGTCAACTCCCACACAAAGTATTAATGAATGTCACATAGAATCATTAGTTATACTTAATGTACTATGTACTTAATATGTAACTCTAATTCATTCAAAAAGAGGTTCCAGTCTACAGCAAGTGTCACTCATGCTCAAAGTGAAAAATACATCTACAAATGTTGTGTAAAGCTACGAAGGACAACGTAGTTTGTGGATTTAGCTAATGTCACTAAAATACTTCACCCCCCCTTCCACCAGGCTCAGGGTAAAATAGTAGGTGGCATTGGATGAAAAACAAACAAACACGCTGAATGTGAAATGCTGCCAGAAAAGTTAACCAGGGGCGAGAGAGAGAGAGAGAGAGAGAGAGAGAGAGAGAGAGAGAGAGAGAGAGATAGATAGATAGATATATATGTGGCCAAACGCCAAAGAGACAGTTTATTGTTAGAGAGGTTTCGATCTTTTTGTCTGGCTCGGCCTGGCACAGACCACAATTCTGCCCTAGACACAATAGATCACAGAGAGAGAGAGAGAGAGAGAGAGAGTATAGGATAGGGTAGGGAGGTGTTGAGCCTTTCATTGCCATGGTCACCAATGGCACTATTAACCATTCAACTCCCCCCCAATTATCCTCCCATCCACAGACACAGAGACAAAGCCTCGGCCCTGCTCTGCTGCAACAACATGGCCACTAATCTGTCGCACTCTAAAAATCACACCCACTTTACCGCTCCAGCAAGTTGTTGTTGTACATTGACTTGTTAGGAGCACAGGTCTGCGCCCATTCATCACCAGATGACTGGAAAGTAACAATAAAGGGGTGCACAATATATCGACTCAGTATCGTTATCGCAATATCACCATGCGCATTATAAGATCGAAAATGTTGCAGGAAGTGCAATATTCAGTTTATTTAGTGGAGAGATGCGTCCATTGGCTGTCTGACTTAGTTGTGTTTGGTTTAGACAGAACAGTAAGATGTGTGTCTGAGGAAGCTCATGACATAATAGAGATGGAAGAGGAAAGATCAGTGGCCAGAAAGAATGCCTCCTCAGTAGCTTGGAAATACTGTTGTGGTACCAGTACAGTATGACTGTCAGTTGAAAACGTGTTGTTTTGACATGTTATGAATATATTTTGATGAATTTCCCCATAACCCTTTGTGTTTTTACTGATGTTTAAAAATATCTAAATTCATATCAATATTGCAATTTTCATGATCAATATCGCATGTTATCAGTATCGTGCACCCCTAGAGCACTCCTCATTTGCGTTATGCTGGGCCCTGAATTCCATGTAGGCTATGGGCAGCTGTAGAGTAATGGGAAGTCAGAGCAGACCCACACCACAATTATTTAGAAAATCATTTACCAAATGTAAATTGTTACATTATTTTACAATGATAGCTATACAACCCCAAGGAGAAAACCTGACAATCAAGTCAGATGATTGTGAAGGCCCGTGCGTGTGTGTGTGTGTGCCTGTGCGAGCGCACACGTGGGACAGAGATGGCACATACCTGCCACAGCAACACGGGCTCATAGCTGACACAGAAGAGCCACATGCCATTACCGAGGACGCCGAGACAGAAACCTAAATTGTTTGTTTAAGCACATTCATGAAGGAGGAAGCCTTCCATAGCAAACAGCTGCTTTGATGCTTGTGAGTCGGAGAGGGTCCACCACATGCCTACGTGGACGGGGGAGCTGGAGCCCAGGCCGAGGGCTTGGAGGACCCCACCACCCCACCCTGGGTTCCCTGGTTCCCGTCCCTTCCACCTCCCTCCCAAGCTGAATGGATAGACAACAGTGGCTTGTTGTGTTTGTTTACCCTTTTTGTCCAGCTGCCCTGGACCCTGGACATGGGAGAGCATCTGTCTTTGACCCAGGGGAGACGGGATACTTGGGCGCGCGCACGCACGCACGCACGCACGCACGCACACACTGGAGGGCAGAGCACAATGCACACACCATGTGACACACCAGCTAACGCACACTGCACTGCCTGCCAAGAAAGTGCCGGCAAAAAGACGATGCCACTTATCGGCTTCAGGCACGCCACCGTGAGGAAGGACTTGTGCTTCAACTCACAGAGACTTTGTCAATCTAATAAACTAATATATTCCATTATAATTGTCTTAGTAAGACATATTAACCAATTAAAGCTGAATAACAGGTGCAATACAACTTTTTAACAGTCCACTGGACCTCAGCAGCAAAAAAATTATAGTAATGTCAACTGCAATAATAAATCATTACATTTAATTCAGCATACAAATGTAGCACGACATTGATTACAAGCAGGACTTGACGTGTCCACCAGACAGAGTGTAGTGACTGACTGCTCCATCTGTTGACAGGACTTCTGCGTAAAGGCAGCCGTCCGCTCTCACTTGAGTAGTGGGATTGTTTCCCCGTGCTTCTATTTCCCTGGCATGGTGGCGGACAGTGTTATGATATTCTGCGCCTGCTTCAGCAAGGGCATGTCAATCATGCTACCACGGAAGGTAAACGCCCCCTGGAAAGTATCCACAGAACAGAGGAAGGAGAGAGAGAGAGAGAGAGAGAGAGAGAGATTAAAATAGAACCCTTCACAATGTAAAATACGGAAATGCGTGTATGAAGGATTTTGGGTCAACACATCTGTGTGTTTACGGTGTAAGGCATTAGCGGCTCATGAATTGGACTAGATGTTCATTAAACTAATTTCTTGATAACGATTATTATTGTTATTGCTGAAATACCATTGGGTAAATATGTCACATTTTTATTTACATGCGAAGCAACTTTATGAGTTGCACAAAAGTAACAAAAACACCAGAAACATAACTACATCAATAACCATATTGCATAGAGCTGCAGAGTGAGAATTATGAGAAACAATCATGTTGTGTTGCTAGACAAAAGGATTGACCGTATCTATCTGTTCAAACCCCTATAATTACTCACGCTCACACACGCGTTCAAATACAATACAGTATACACACACACACACTCAAATATAATACATTATACACACACATTAATTCTTACACACACACACGAGCAGACACACTCTCTGACAGAGCGATGGCCAAGGGTCCCTTCGGGCTATGCTTAGTGGGAGCAGTGCTGGCAGAGACTGCGTTGCGGGCAGATTGTGCATTACCTCAGCAGACAGCCCACAGAGCTCGGCACACAGGCTCCAGCCATGCACTAAATTAGGAACAATAATATTGTACACTTAATTGGCCCACCTCCCCATGTCTTTTTATGTCGCAGGGAGAGTCATACAGAGGTGCAGTACGTGTCCTCCGGGGGCAACGTTGGTGTGCACGAGGGGCGCGCACGAGGGGCAGGCACGAGGGGCAGGCACGAGGGGGGAGAAATCCTCCCGAGCAGTGTCCTCTTCCCGCAGGCCATCTGCCGACGTGGGTCCTCGCTCCGTGGAAGAGACAAGCATCTATATGGAAGCTTTTATCGACGTGTGAAATATCTATGGACGTCTCAGTCTCGCTGTCTCAGAGTTTGTGAGAAATTTGTCCCTACATTTTTTTTATGATCTAATGCGCTGCACTTGTGAGCAGAGAACTGCATTCAGCCCAGACACACACAGACACACCACCAATACTGTATATATTAAAGCAGGCCACATTCTTTAAATATCTTTATTGTATTCTCAGAGGATAGCAGGAGTAAGCAGGCAGGAGAGAGAGGATAGGGGTTGGGGCTATCGTCCTGTTCCATCACAAAATATGTGCTCATCATATTTGTTCCCTAAAGTGAGGCTGCCATTTTTTTTTTACCCACATTTATCCGTAACATCTTTTCATATTGTTTACATTTTTATTATATTTTACTCTCGTGGATAAATAAATCTAATCTCAACTGATTATTTTAGGGGAAGAATTCATGTAATTGGTACAGAACAGAACCATATATATTCATTGACGTTTATTTGATTAAAACATTAAATTCACTCTCCATGAATTGTCACAGAAAACGTCGCTAAATATTATAAAAGAAACAAAACTATATTGAAAATATTGGCCGTTTTAACATTGCCTCTTTGTACAAACACACATATATACATAAACATAACCTGTGTGTGTGTATATATGCGCGCGCACACACACACACACACACACAGATCCAACTGTGTGTGTGTGTGAACGAATACAACAAAGAGTGTCATTCCCATCACCTTGCCCTCTTGCTGGTGCTGGTGGAAGGCCGCGGTGAGCTCCGTGGCCCACTGTACTCTCTCCTGGCTGGGGCAGAACTCCTCCTGGACGGCCTTGACCTGCCCTGGGTGGATCACCTGCTTACCTGCAGGTACGCACACACACACACACACACACACAGACAGGTTGTGGTTCATGAGATATTTTTAGGAGTGTCACCCCCAATTTTGTTATGTGTGTGTGTGTGTGTGTGTACATTTAAGGATTGTTTCACTATGTTAGTGGGCTTAGGGGGCAGGGAATCTGTCTGGCACAGGACCCTACATACATGCATCTGCTGTAACATGTAGGACACACACACGTTAGTGTGCATGCCAAGGAATGGTCATTTTACATGTTTAGAGTTCACTGTGGAATTATCAATAAATACAAATGTAAGGTTTAAATCAAATATTTCCTATAGACCTATGAACATTTAGGAACCGTAGGAACGTATTTAGTACATTTTCAAATACAATCTTGTTATTCTCCTTGTGAAATGTTAACCATCTTGACAAACAATCATCAATGCTAGTCAAATGTGTAAACATCTTGTTACAATGCCTCCTCCATATTTCACTTATAATTATGTTATAAAGGTGTTAGCGTAAGAAGGACAAGAAGTTAATTCCAAGCGAACATGGAGGAGGCAGCTCCGCCTCAGACAAGCCTCTCTTCCCCCTTCGCTCCGCACACGGTTCAATCGGGAGACATAATCCCGTGTACATTCGTGGATAAAACTTGTAGCGTTAACTTATAAGGTTATGAAACGTCTGGCGGGAACCAGAGCTCGACCGCCGCCAGCAGGAGATCAACACATTGGGGCTTAGCTCGGTCGCCAACAACAAATCCTTCAAGGTGGCCAAACAGGGAGAGGGGGGGGGGGGGGGGGGTGGGGTGAAGAGAGGACGGGGGAGGGGAGAGGAGAGGATAAATTAGGGGACATTGATGAGGGAGAGAAGAATAGAGGAGACTGGGGAGATGAGAATGGAACAGCAATGATGAAAAAGGTCCTACATATTTTTCTAATAATAAATTAGAATAAAAAAAAATAAATAAAAGATCTATTAATAACTAAAATATCTACAATATCTGTTTTGTGCAAACAGCATTGTTCTGGCTAGCATTCACACTTGAGGGAAATGCATGGGCATTGTATTTTTGTTTTTTCCCTGGGTGTATTGCGAGGAAGTTCATTCCTTTGTATTTTTTCTTTCTTTATCTATTCCTCTCTCTAAAACACACTTGCGGTCTTTCATGAATGCCGGCAATCATGGGGTTAAATTAAACTGCACGTGTGTGCGGGTGCCTGCACGAGTAATGACATGAGAGTGACAGAGCACCGAGACAGTGTGACTCAGGTGCCCTGCGTTACAACCCATTGGGTCTCCCAAAATATCACTCATGCCCTCCAGCCAATCCCATGCTGCCATGTGGTGCTGGCATCTCATTGGAGGATTGCTATTTAGCAAAGTGCTCTCAGACGAGTGATGGGCAGGGCCCCTGGGTCTAAAGTGAAATGTGGTCCCCAGAAGCAGGGGATTTCTCCTGCAGTTTCCTCAAATCGTTCTCCATTGCCACTGAGGGAGAAAAAAAAAACATTCAGCAGCTATTACCGCAAACATTAAACACAGTATACATCTCTGCAGCCATTTTGGACATCAAAACCAGAACATTACCTAGCGCCCTTTACCAATTCTTTACATAGCTAACAAACAAGCATACACAAATATCAATAAACCAAAAAATGTACTGGTTCAACTTCATCTTCGCCCTGTTCACTGGCAGGCAAGATGTTTTGTGTTTGTCCTAATGTCTGCTGCACGAGGCTTAGGCAGTGCCAAGGTCAATTACTGCGCAGGTAGAGGCTTTTGGCCGGGCCGCGTTATTGCTTAAGTACCCTCTGGCCAGTAATAACCACTAGCTAAGATTATAGAGTGCCAAGGTGTGTAAGCCATTAATCCAGGGCTCTGGAGTGGCTTTGTCCCGTTTTGAAATCAAACCTTTTTATTGGCCGCTTGCATTATTTTCCATCCAGTGATTCATGTAATGCAGGCACTTATCGAGACAAAAGTCAAGAGTACCTCTGATGTCTCATTATATTTTGTCTGGCCATCTTAAATGGACTCTAATAAATGCTAATATTGTATGTTTTTTTTTATTGTTTTAGAGAGCCGAGAACAAACATTCCTATTTCTGTAATTATAAAAAAAAAAACTATAATAAGTCAATGCCCACACTATCAGGGTAAGTGTGTGTGTGTATGTGTGCGTGCGTGCGCGTGTGTGTGTGTGTGTGTGTGGGGGGGGGGGGGGGGGGGGGGGGGCCAA
>JAODTR010000014.1:787222-801139 GCA_025399935.1 Amblyopsis rosae
CAGATCAAGTGTGTGCCCGCGTTCCTGTGTGGGACCAGACACAGACTGTACAAGATTAAAAGAGTCAATGAGGTGTAAAAAGTCTTTTGCCATTGGCTTATCAGGACAGCACACATGAATATTAAAACCCCCCAACTATAAGGACACGATCGTATTTAGGCATCATTTCAGCCAGAAACACACGTGTAGTCAGTCTCACTGTGAGAGTAAGAGTAAATAATATAGCATTTAGCACCACAAGTTTATTTCTGTATGTTATCATGGTAAGTTTCATGACAGTTTGTCATTAATAGCTGTTAAAAAACAAGAGGCATCATTAAAAGCACAAATTATAGAGCTGCAATATTTACATATAAATGTATTGTCACACATTCTAGTCTAATTATTTCTGTCTCACAAAACAAACAGTCCCGCATGTGCCAAGCGAATATAGAAGACACACACAAAAAAAACAGCAATTAAAAGTGCCAGACTAATATTTTTTTGAGACGAGCTAGAATTAATTTAGTCTAATCGTTTAGCAGTCGCAGCCCATTTTCATAAGCACAATCCATTAGTGTTACGCGCAGCAGTGCCACGATTCGCTTTATAGGCTGGTAGTAGCCAAAAGACATAATAATTAGTTGTTTGCTACCATGTCAGCTATTAGGTGATAATTAAATCTAGATGATTAGTTAAATTATTTTAAAAGAGTTTGTTTGATCTGAACATGATGTTACCAGATGGATGCTGGCGTTCCCTGCCTTAATTGCTGTTCCACATTAAAACCCAGCCATGCCCCTTGAGCTGAGGCTCCCTTTAACTCAAAGAAGTACAGCACATAATTACTGTACGTGTCCATCAGGAAGTCACATCGGCGACAACATGACTTCACGACGCATCTGGATAACCATAATGCACGCACGGCATTCCTGTTAGAGCGGAGAAGTACAATGAGCCGCTCGTTTATAGTTTTCCAACATTTGACGTTTTGGGACAATGTTTTGCAATACGGGGAGGTTGTGCCCTTTTACTTGCGCAGTGAAACACGACACGTCAGTAAAAAGGGTGGAACCCCCCTGCCACATCCATATCAATGTGTTACAAAATGGAAAGCTAAATATTTGGAGTTTCAGATGGCAACGGCAAAACTAGGCAAACGTATTTACACACGGCATCAAGGAACTTCCTCTATTACGCCCCTGTGTCCATGCACACAGACGTCAGGGGACCCAGGCCAAATCAAAAATATCCACTGGTTTTAATTAGACCATCAAACACTCCACTGCTGACACATTTCCTGTGTGTGTGTGCATGTGTGTGTGTGAGTGTTGGTGGGTGGATATGGGACCTCCCATGGGCACAGCAGAGTGAGTGCAAAGCTCTCAGTTCACTATAATAACAATCTATGTAACGGGGGATTTCGCAATGATAATTTACAACCTGGTCTTTGCAGTTCTATATACTGATAAGGGCTGTGCCAAATATCACAACGTATCTTCATTTGATACAGCAGAAATCGAAGCCTTGCTAAGTAATAATAATAATAAAAGAATAAACTACTAATAATAAGAAAAATGCCAAACATTGATTCTGCCATGCATGACCATTGGGGAGCTCGCTCAAAACACAAACCTGCTGGAATATGAAATAATGTACGAATGCTTCCCCACAGCCTCATGGTAACACTAATAACGCCGTGTTTGACACTTGTTACGAGAGTTACGAGTCCCTGCTGTAGCGACGCATTACTATACACAGTGCGTCTGGATCTCTGGAGCGAGGGAGAGGCTGCAGCCGTAGACAACATCAACACGGGCCTAATCTTGTGCCAGACACCTCCCTAGTACACGCGCTGGCACCGGGCCTCGTAGTACAAGCTACATGTGGAATGTTATTTGCAGTGTTGTAGATGTGGGTCACACCACGCTGTCCTCTGTCTCACCCCGGCACCACAGCCTAAAGCCCCGATGAGATCAGCTGGCCGGGCTCTTGTCACAGATATAATACAAAATAATAAATAAACAAAAAAACACAGCTATTACGTTGACATTGAGGTCAGAGTTACACTTCGGCTCGGTTCCCCTCATGCGGGGTCACGAGCAGGTTTGCGCCATTCCGTTCCTTTCCTAGCCTTCACCCCCGTCCCACTTCCCATGCCATGTTAAGGGTCACCCTTGACCTTGCCGGAGCCCTCACAGGCACTTTGTCATCCTGCGATTACGGCCGACATCGGTCGGGAGCCCGCTCTTTCGGACGGGGAAGAGGTGCCCAACGCGAGCACTAGCTGACTAAAGCCGCCTGAATGGACGGCTCCTCTGCCAGCTTTAGGGCGCGCAACGTCTGCCGGCTGACCCGTTAACATGCCCCAGAGGGCTGGGGGTCTGTAAAGCCGAGACATGCCGACAGTTCCCTTCAGCGAGTCGTTTTATTGGGTAAAAAGTGGCGGAGGCGGCGCCGTGGCCAATGCCACTCCGGGTTAAATCACTGCTAGAAAATGGGATTAGGCGCTGTGGAATGTGAGGGTAATCACTCATTCAGAGGCGGACGGGAGAAATGGCCCTCTTAAGCAGAAGCCGGGGGGCTTTGATTACTGCGCACTCGTTTTAAAACCACATCCGATGAGTAAAGACATGCTCGGGTCCTCCCACCGTGTTTACTGGGCAAGCCCCCCCCCCCCACCCCCCCGTGTTCCTGTAAATAGATGCCGTCACAGCGCCTAATGACGCCCTGGGCCAGACCCCGGGAAGAGACAAGGCGGTCTCGTCGAACAACAGACCAAACCGCGTGTGATCTCTCCGATCGGTCCCACAACGTTTGGACAGAACGGCTGTAGAAAGTTGAAGAAGATGATGTTGAAGGGTGCTTTCTCCATTTATTACCCAGCCAGTGATGTCCACCCCCGGGGAACGGACCCCTCCCCGTCTGAGGATAAACGCCAGCGTTGGTTCTAATGACGGCGTTCTGATGGAGCAGGACCAGCGTCTCTCTCTCTCTCTCTCTCTCTCTCTCTCTCTCTCTCAGCCCGTTGATGACAGTTGTTTCCAGTTGCTAGGTATAAAAGGCCCATCATAAAGCCTGGCCAGAGAGGAAGCAGGGTAAGCGTTTGAGCCAAGGCAGTAAAAAGCTCTCTGGGAACTTGAAAGCTACACAAATGAAGTCTGCGTCTGCCATCTGGAAACAATAAACAAACAAAACCCAGCAGCCAAACAAACACCCTGAGAGAGAGAGAGAGAGAGAGAGAGAGCGCATGCGTGGTTAGGAGGGTGTCAATGCTAAATACACGTGTAAGCTAGCTAAGGTGCGCATCATTACTGACGAAGGGGACACAGAAACAGATAACCTTGTCTTGTGCAGAAAGGCTCTTCGGATGGATGCATGCTGCGTGCGTGTGTGTGCGTGGTTCCAATGAAGTGTAGTGTTAACAGGAGGCAGCCTGTCTGCAACCTGTGCCAACGGTGTGATGGAAAGCAGTCAGGTTCCAAATGAGAGAAAAAACCTTCAGAAATTAGTCGAAGCTTTCCACATACCGTAGTAACCGCGATTTGATTTGCCCGTCCCTCCCTCGTGGGTATTCAGAACTTATTTCAAAGATGTATTTGGATTTTCCTGCGCTACAATGTTCATTATTATCGTTAATCTGAATGACAGGGACCATTAGAGGACTTCACTCCATCGGTGGAAAGTAGTAAAGTTCTTATACCGTAGACAAGTCTGGCCACTCGGCAGCCATCTTTAGAAGGTTTCCAAAGCATCACCCCCACCCCACTTCTACTATGCACTGTCAGCACCCGGCAGTGCAACAAAACGATTGGCTTAAGGCCGTTTTAAAGCAGACGATTGGCTCTTTTCCTCCAACCGCCATATTTGCAGTTGCATATTTGAGAGTTCTTGAAGTGTGGTCTCTCTCTTCTATATAAGGTCTCATTATAGAACTCATCATAGCGTTTCTTGTCGATTGTGTCAAGGGTGTGCTGCAGGACGCCAATAAACGTTATCAGGTGCACTCTTGACTCGCTAACGCACGCACGCACGCTTAACTGTAGCCCTGAGGGTGCAGTGCTGTCGTTCATCTGTGCTTCACCATTGGGAAATCTAGGGCCATTATAAGCTGATCTTTTATTGCTTATGTATGTTTAATATTTCATTTGCACTGGGACTTTAGATTACACCGGCTGAGTTCCCAACCCCTGTAACAGTTCAATTTGCAATGTTTGTCGTAATTGAATATGCGTCCGTCTGATACTGAAGGTGTGCTTTTTTATTATTTTTATTATTTAATTGTTCAGTTAAGGTCAATAGAAGTGAATTTGACATATAAACTACTTTAGCATACATTATTTTAAATTAACTATTAGATTTGAAAACTTCTAGTTTTATAACTGTCTCTGAGATAGACTGGAGCTCTCATTGATTGAGTATTTAATGAGAGTCAGACGTCAGTAGTCTAGAAGATTCAGTCCGTTTTGGAGGAGACATCCCAAAGCCTCCCTCTACCCTCGCTCCACAGAGCGCGGCGTTGTCAACACTGACACCAAGGGGCCAGACTAGGAACTGCAGCTGAAGTGGAGATCGTGTTAACCGCAGGCTACAACTAAAAACTACCTAGAGTAGGCCTAGCCCTTGTTGCAAACATGCACAATGTACCACATTTTAAAGGATGCAACATACACCCACACACAGGCCTGCATACACTTAACTTGGTAAACAAACTCATTAAAAGGCGCTGTGTGTGTGTGTGTGTGTGTGTGTGTGTGTGTGTGTGTGTGTGTGTGTGTGTGTGATCAGACAGGATATTTTGGGTAAATTACACTTTTCATCACCATGGCAACGAGCCAGCCCAGGTGCCTTGCAGAACATGCCATGAAACGTGGGGCAGGACTTATATGGCTTTTTCAAACAATACAGCTATTGGCTTTAGAGAACTGAAAGCGGACGCAGAATCTGTGTCTGTTTAACAACCGCTGAGACCCCTTGCAGAGGACTGACTCCAAACCTGGAAGTAATATCCTGCCCACACACAAATCTCACTGCTAGCCAATTAATGCTAAGTGGGCTACAGTATATTGGTCAAATGCTGTCTTTTGGGAGGCTGTTAGCAATGCTTAATCATGCCTTAACTGAATGCTCCAACACAGTTCACAACACAAGGCTTAAATCTACTCTATAACCTCTAATATGTAGGTACATAATACTGGGTGGTCTCCCACTGTAGAGGCCTACAGCAAAACAACAGTGACAAAATGTTCACTTAAGCAGTTTATTTAATAAACATTTTCACCAACAAAGTAACAATTAGGCCTACAGTTTAGCCATAGCTCTCAAATATTTGCCAAGTCACTGAGTCTGAACTATAAAAAAGGGGCCATGTAGGGGATTTCATCACACCCCTTCTATTGGCTCACATGTGTAAGAGCTAAACACTTCTCCCAGTTGTGTTATCATTAAAAACACTGAATATTTCCCCAACTCCTCATTCAGTTTTACCACCACGCTCAATCTCTAAACCACACAAACCGCCCGTTAGCAAAGTCCCCCACGTATCCAGAACATCTCTTAAGTTGCATTGTTCACACATTCCTCTGTAGCCGTGTTTGTACAGATGCGATCCCATGTGCTCCTGGGCCAGAGATGTGCGCGCTGATCAAAGGCTGCAGTGCCAGAACTGAGGACCTTGTTTTGGGCCCGGTTGTTTGTCTCCGTTGGGAGGACCCGGGGTAACGGGTCCATCTGCTAGCCATATGGATCCACCTTGGTCAGCGACGGGACAAAGTCCAGACTTCTCCTTTGCCATCCCCCCCAATCCCGTTTATTCAGCTGGTCATTCCGGCAGTCGGCAGAGCTTTGTTTTCACACAAGCAACATGTGTTCACTTAATGCTCTGTGACGAATTTCAAAGGCAAGCGTAGCTGGGTCAACAACAGGTAACAGAGCGATGCATTGATGTGCTGGAGTTAAACACAACAAAAAAAGGAAAAATGTCAGTATGTTGGCGGGTGAACGCTTGCTTACACCCTCATTCTGCAGTCTCTCTGACACAGTAATGCAGGTTGTACTTTCCTTTCCTGCACTGTCAAATCCAGCTAAACCAAACAAATGATCCTCCTTGACTTGCAGCCCGTACATCCAATATCGTTTACAAGAGGAAAAACAGAAAATTGCTCACTTATTTTCTTTCAACAGCATCAGTCAAGATCTCCAGCAAGAGCTCGGGTCTCGCCTGGCAACGCCGGAGCATAAAGATAGCAGACAGATTAGATAAGCCATTAGACGGTTCGAGAAAAAAGGCGTAGCTCATCGTGCATGGCAATACTTGGCAAGCCTGCTTACCTTCGCCGGCTGGGGCTTTGGGTTACACAGTCACCGGGGATGTTTTCCTGCTTGATTGGATCATAGTCACACACCTCTGGGCCAGCTTGCACCACCAATCAATGAGGAAATGAGGTGTCAACAAACTGGTGTTTATTCAACCTTCATTTATTTTTCTAGCGGAAGCCGAGGCCATAGCTCCGTGCTGCTGCCAAGTGGGGGCGTTTTCCCCTATAGTGCCATACAAGAGTGGTAAACATACACTATGTGTGATTGTTTTAGCACAGCAGCCTCATGTTTTCTCTTTGAAATATTGATGATCAGTTTTATATCAAAATGTCAGAGGGGGAAAACAATGATTTTGTCTTTGGTCAAACTGGAATAAAAGCAAAGCATACCTTGCTTTCAAATCTTTGCCGCACAATAGGCAGGGTTTTTGAGTACTCTGCGGCTGTGAATCCTTATGAGCGAGCTCAAAGGCCTGGTAACGGCCAGACACCAGGACGTCTTTAGTGTTCAGAATCAGCATGATGTGCCATCAAAATAAAATTCTGCACAGTCGCAGCCGCATTTGAGCAATTGGGCCAATAGAAAATTCACCTCTCAATTTATGCAAAATGCCACTTTAGAAACAGCCTGGCATGATTGCCAAATGTCTGCAGTGCTTTATGCCCGTCGTCTTAATTGAAAACGGTATAGGGGCGCATTACTCTCGGGTTTTTATAAGCTATGCTATAAAGCCCTAGTGGGCCTTGAGAGGGGGGGGGGGGGGGGGGAGACTGCCCATTAACTTATAAGGTCCAGGCTTGGCTCACTAATTGACAACCTCTAGGCTACGTTCATCACCTGTCGACTTCATAGAGGCAGTCAATGTTTCCTCCAGGATGCTGTTGCATCTTTGACATGCGGTGTTTGTGACGAAGAGCAGGCTGACGCCAGTGCCACAGCCAAGGGCTATAGGCTGTCCATGAAACAAGAGCATGCATTCCTCCCAAGAGTCCCAGCCGTCTGTTAGGCTACAGTAGAACCTCACCACAGGCCTAATGTGAATATGTACAACAGTCTAGAATGCCTGCTAGGCTATATTCCATACAACGAATACAATTGTTATATAAGATGGCATATAAAAATTACACTGTGTCAGATCTTATTACTATGCAATTACCTAATATGCTATTGAAGACTATTCTAATTACTTGTTTTTATGAAATATGCCCAGAAAGCCAAACACTGTCTTTCTAATCTCAGAAGCTCAGGCTACTTCTGTAAATTACAAACTGTATCTCTCTCTCACACACACACATGCGCTCGCGCGCAGACACACACATCCTTAAAGCAGAGATGTGACACTCCAGATTAGCGGGACTGTCAGTTTTAACGCATGCATGTGCCTTGAATTAGAGCCGCATGTCGGCGTGTTCTCGAGCACTATGGACACATTAATACTGATTGCCACGCCCACTTCCTACTTGCCGACGTCTTAGCCGTTTGATGCTTTTCACACACACACTCACACACTCCTGACGTGACTGCATTGAACATTTCGTGCAGGAAATTCATATTTGACGCATTCATGCTTCCATAAATTGACACATTTTTCTAATGTCTCAAAGGTGCTCTATACAATATTGTAAGTTATATGGCAGCAAACAGTTAGTATCCATGTATTCCATATGAATATTTAAAAAAAATAAAATACCACTAAGATATAGTGGAGTGGCGTGTCCTGAACAGTGAATGACGTGTCTTGTAATCTGTGCCCGTTTTTGTTAGTGCGTGTGTGTGTGTGTATGCACGCCCGCGTGTGTGTGTGTGTGTGCGTGCGTCCATCCTATGGACAGTTTGGTTTGAGATGCAGGTGCTCTTACTGTGATTCTAATTTTAATCATAAAGCTGCAAATAGTCGCCTTTCTAAAATAATGGGCCATGTAATTTTTTGCCTAAAACACCTCTTCAGGATGCCGGCCACCTCTGGCAGAGTCATCTGCATCCTCAGTTGAACAGATCCTGTGAGTCTACCCCTGTAGTATACTGGCCTATGTCAATATTTGGTTCAGTTTTGTGTGTTTACTGAAAAACATGAAAAAATGACAAAGGACATGATTTTAGAAAGGTGACGAAATAATACACTATTACCTTTATTTGCTTTTAGACTACTAGGGCTAGAACAGTGCCTGAAAACAGCCAAAGTCGTGTTGGTAAGTCTCTCAACAAATTCCTCTGTATAGATTTAACGTCAGACTTTGTCACTGAGTTACGTACTGTAGTTGGTACGCCAATGAAAATACCTCTTCTGTCAAGTAGGCGGATCTTGACGCAGTTAGCCAGCGCTGTGTCCCAGACTTTAAAGGCTGGCTCTGCAAGACTACTTTGATGGTAACTGCCTCAATCCATGTCTTCAAGGAAAATAACCTTGTATTAAACCATAATAACATGACAGATTTCAGTCATGTGACCAGCACCTTACAAATACTGACACAGTGCCTGCCTATTAAGGGTAGTCAAGGGTTTAACATAAGTTTAATTGCACTGTAACTAAAATACATAGTAAAGAGTAGACTTTGGTCTTAGCTGCAGGTATATTTTTGAGAAACAAAGGAAATCAATGAAGGTTGAAAGAAATACTGCTATAAGGTTCACCACATGTAATGAAAGATTTCTTGTCTGACCAACCAGCATGTGGTCTGCCATTGGAGTGATGAAGCCATAGGCAGGGGTTCCCAAATGTTTCAGCTAGCAAACACCAAAATAACAGTGCAAAAGACTTGCCAACCCCGCTATCCCCAGAGGTGGTTTATGATAATAGTATTTGAATATAAGTCATGCACTTAAACTAGCCTACTACTAGTAACACTTATGGCTAAAATACTGTAGGCTTTTTCTAATCATTTTAAAATGTTATTTCATTTCTAAAAATAATCTTGTCGACCTTTTCTGCTGTTTCACCACCCCCACTTTGAGCGCCACTGGACTAGAGGATGTGTATACTGTAATTAACTAGTGTAGAGTATTGCTTTAAACGCTCAGCTTGGCTGGGGGACTGAGCTTTAGACCTTGTACAAACAGCAAAATGGTAGTACTGGCCTGTATCTGGATCGAGATTCAATTCCAGACAAGCAGGTCCTGTGATCACAACAAACACTGCAGCGCAGGGTAAGCCTAGATGATAAATGGGCTACTAATCTCCTCTTTCGTGTTCAGTTTAGCTGTGATGTGGTGCAGACAGCACGCTGTACAGTGACCTGTTGGAGCCGTTGGGTCTTGTATTTTGTGCAGAAGTCAACTCAGCTACAGCAAATATGCATATAAGCAACATTCACCCTCAATACTTTAAGAATGTACACTGAAAATGTGAAACCATTCCATCCATCTGCAAGGTTTGCATCTTGTTGAATGCCCCTAACTATTTTCTCAGCACTAATGGAAGACAGTTTGTCCAGCCTCGACATGCAACATTATACCATTGCTGCACAGACAACGATCAAGCTGTCACAAAGGCATAATCTTACAAGTCACACACACACAATAGCCTAGCGTAGGTGACAACACAGCTGACACGTTTATTCTAGAATACAGCGATCAAACATTACTGTCTATCATTGAAACGCGGTCAATTTGAACTTCGTAGATATTTTATAAACGAAAAGTGAGAAGAAATTCTGACTTACTGTGGCACAAGTCGTTTAAAAACTATGTTGATGCGCGTCGCCATTTTACGTGACGTCGACGCAGCACAGTTTGCGATTGGCTGCAAACACGTTCATATTTGTGCATGCCGAGATCTATGATAGGCCGTAGACACAGAGGGGCGGGCAGAGAAGGGCAAATGGGGCACGGTGTAGAAATGCATAAGTGAAAAAAAAAGTATTCATTTATTAATAAATAAATAAAGAATGGAATGAATAAAACAAGTAGGCATAAAGCTCCCGCATATAAGTGAAAGACGTTTGAGGACATTTTTTCTTCTTCTGAAAGGCTATAAGCGCAAAATGAATGTGACTTTCAGTATGATGGGTGTCTTATTTTGTTACACACACGTAGGCTATGTTAGGCCTATCTATTTCGATGTTATATGACGGTTAACTTATGAGTCATCTCACTAGATTCTCCATTGTGTGTATTTCTACACAGATGGCCCCTCTCCACAGTCATTCGTGTGCCCTTCTGCTCATTTTAGGCAGGCCTAGGGGAGCGGCACTGCAGAGCGCTGACGCTCACATTAGAGAGAAAACAGTAAGGAATGGAATAGAGTAGTCGCGAAAGCGGGCTTTAGAACGAGAGAGAGAGAGAGAGAGAGAGATTGGAGCGCATGTAGTACCCACACCGGGAGCGCTCTCTCTCTCTCAGCAGTGATGAATTACTACCACTGCAGTCAGCCAGCCAGTTCCGAGTGTGGTGCACAAATGACACGCAATATTTGCCATGATTAAGTCAGCATGGGATTTGCTCCAAATGTCAGCATGCAGAGGAATATTTGACTGTACTCGTGCGCGCGCCCATATGTTTTTATTTTTTTACTTGCTTATTGCGTATATGTCTGCCAGCTGCTTGATTCACTGTACGACGTATTAAGCTAAACCATACATGCATTATGCACCCTGCTGCGGCCAAAGTATAGAACATATATCTAATTTTCCCTGCTGCTGCGGTTGGAGCAATATTAGCAGCCAGCCAGGTAAATCAAATTCAAACTCTTATTCCCACAGAACAACGCACAATGTGGCACAATCACGTGACCTTTTTCGTCAGACCCGGCATGGAATGCTGAGTATTGTTGAAATTGGTACTATTCAACAATTTGCCTGCACTGTTGTATGTTTTTTTTTTGTAAGATACACTAAGCACACGTAATACCAGGTATTTATCCTGTGCAATGATCTGATGAAAAGAAATGAATTTGGAAAATCACTCATGGATTTCTTGGAAACTATTTCTTTCCCTCCTCTTTCGTTCATCAAACACAATTGTCAGCCACTAATCCAGTTTTGATAGCATTTGGCACACTTTCTTTGGATCACAGCAAGATGCTCAACTTCCATTCTGGTTGCCCGTAGGAACCTGCGAGCCCCAGAAAGCAGCTGATGGGGGGGGGGGGGTTGTCCCCATCCTCACCACAACCAGAAAATGATTTTGTAATGAAAGTCACATATATTGCTACACGCAATGCACAACAGTTTACAAATTAATTATTCAAATATGTATTGTAAATGTGTTCCTTACAGTCAAGCTGTTGTTGTTGTGCTGTGAGAAATATCTAATAACTTTCTTCCATTATGCCAGTGTATTATTAAATTACTGTATGTCAAAGGCAAACGCTTGCCTTTGTCCCTCTTCTGTGTGATCCAAATGAAGCCTGATGTCTCAGATGTCTAGGTTCATTAAAAATCTTGAACTAGTGCCAGCGCTCGAGCTAGAGATAAAAGCAGTATGAAAGGATAACATTTATGAACGGCAAGTCGCCACCTCTCCCTGGCATTGATAATAAACAAATGGTTTCTGATTCCAATTTAAATTTCTCATTATACTGTGACTTTTTGAAAATGTGTTTTGATTTACCAATATTTTATCTGAAAAACGGTATAATTGATTAGATTTACATGGCTATGATTTTAATGCCGATTGCCTGCACCCACACATTTCCACCTTTTCCCCCCAAACAAACCAATTTTCCCTATAAAATAATAAATTAAAGAGTGATCTAAACAGAACAGCCCCCGAGGCACACAAAAACTCTATATGGCTAAGATCACATATCAAGCGGTCTTTTCTGATAAATTAATTGGCTATAACCAGCATAGAATCCGCATCTCTTTGAACGACACTTCTGTGCGAGCTACCGAAAATGGCGAAACTGACTTCACAGCCTGGGTGAGACGGACATCAATGCGAAGTGCCAGCACTGGCTGTATTAACCCATGGCTAAATCCCATCACACAAATGTCAGTGTATCCGTTATGAAACCATGACATTTAGATCCAAGGTTTCCATTGTGGTTATAGAGAGAGAGTTTATGTTTGTCCATTCTTTGCATCTATAACCCACACGCAACTTCACAGCTCCCCGAACTCTGAACATAGGAAGGTTAAAGAACATAAAGCTGAGGTTAAGGTTAAATTATTTATTTTAATTAAATAATATATGTTGTCATTTTCATATTGAATAATGTCACAAAAGACGCATACCAATAAGTTGCGTGTAATAATGACTATATGCCTATGTTAAACAAATAAAAACAAAATGAAAAAATAATATGAAATAACATATAAGCAATATTATTTGACTAAACATTTATTCAATAATCAACAATAATCATCAGTAATCAAGTCAGTCTGTTATGTTTGTGAATTAGTCAATTAGTAAAAAATAACCAATTTAAATGACAATTTTCACAATTAAACTATTTGAATTATTATCAATAAATAACCTGTAACCCAATACTCAATACTGGTCCAGTGTGAAAACACTGTCACAAAATACACAGTAAAAACAATATAAACATTGAGACTGTAGGCCTACTAAATCCAGTGGTGAGGGCTGTGGCTGTATTGACTGTGTGTTGCCCTGGCAACATGGAAGCAGACGCTGACCTCGGCCGACCAACCACAGCTCAACAGGCCGCGGGCCCGTCCCCATTGAAGCCTAGTTTATACGCGATGGAGTCACAAAGAAATTTGTGGGCGCGGCCTAGCGCGTTGGCCCTGCGCGTCTGTCGCGGGCCATGGCGCGCACCTTTTTTTTTTTTTTACGTCATCGCGGGTCAAAACGATGAGCAAAGGCGGCGTGTCACAAAGCGGCCATGTAAGGCCCGTGACACCATATTGGCCGTATGGACAAGGAGCGCAAGACGGATGATTATTGCCTATTTCCATTAGCTCCGATGCTCAGTCCTTCAGGCCTAGGTTTTGGGACCCTGGGAAGGGGAGGGGGATTAAACTGGTGAAGATGGAAAGGAGGGATAGAATCCTTCATTAACATCTCTCTCTCTCTCTCTCTCTCTCTCTCTCTCTCTCTCTCTCTCTCTCTCTCCCCAGTAACCACTGGCAGTCCAGAGCAGGACTTACAAATGATATCATGGCAATTTTTCATGCTCCTCGGACCAGTGATGTTTTACCAACTCATTTGCTACGATACCTTGTTAGGCGTCCAGCTGTGAGTCGGGGACGTGTCGTGGGGCTAGAAGTCCGCCCCCTGCCGAGCCTGGCCAACGACCCAGAAGGCAATAGGAGATGCCAGTCCCTGCAGCATGTGCTGCCCTGACAAAGCAGCAGGACACCGTCAAAAACCCTCCCATGCAAACTTTCCAGATCACTCTGCTTTTAACAGATGAGTAAGCACTGGCGCTGCCATTTGTGTGTGTGTGTGTGTGCCCCCTCCCATCCCGCCTTCCATTGCAAAGTTTGTGGATTTTCCTTTGCGTCGCCGCGGCTGGCATTAAGAAAAGCCCCTGTGCGCAGGAGAAACATGGTATAGCGGGGGATCTGGGCTGGGCTGGGAAAGAAGACAACCTGTGGCACCTTGCAAAAGTTATAACTAATTTAGTGTGATAATCTAGTTGGGCCTCTCCGGGAACCATCACCTTATCGTGGTGGAGAGGTTTGGGTGCCCCCATGAACCTGAGGGCTGTGTTGT
>JAODTR010000014.1:801239-816012 GCA_025399935.1 Amblyopsis rosae
GTGCGTGCGTGTGCATGCGTCTGCATGTGAGCGTGCGTGTGTCCAGGATCAATCGGGTCACAAGAAAAAGAGAAGTATTTGTATTAATAGAGCATGCAACTGTGTCAGCTGAAGTGTTTTGTTGATCTACAACAGCCTGTGAACATTTCAACGTGTTTCACACACATCTTTCAAGTCCATTTCAACGCGTTACAACAGATACTGCTCAAGAGGATATCCTTTTTTAAGTTCTCCTTCATAACTTCCTATATTACAAGGAGGATGTGTTGATAATTAGGCCCAAAAGCTTTCAGAGTGAGCCCTGACTTCTCTCCAGCATGGGTTTACCACGTTATCAATGGCCTGATGCAGGTGCTTTTCACCGTTTAAAATTCAGCAATATACTGTAGTTCAGAAGGCACGTTTACAAAAATATATACAAGCACATCATATAAAGTTTGTAGAAGAGATGGATGAGTCATGCCTCAGCTTATTTACACCTGCATTTTCCATATCAGGTGGTATCACATTTTACAGGTTCACTTTAAAAGAATGCTGGCACGATTCCGTCTGACCATTTGTATACCATTGTGTGTGATGCATAGCCGTGGAGAATGCAAAGCCCCGTTCCTGTTGCCTGTCACCACTGGGTGTGACCTCTCTGTCTGCAGAGCCATGAGTCAGGCCCACAAGGCCAGGCCACGAGGAAGTCACACCGCTTCCCCTGCCTCCACGCTGCTGGTGTTTTTCAAAGAAGAAAAGCAAATCCCCCCATTTCTGTGCTAGCAGAAGAGCAGCCGAAGTGTAAAAAGGATCCACTATCCACTCTAGTTGATTTGCGTGCTGTATAGGGGCGGGGCCTTTCCAAATGTGTGAAAACCACACTAAGATGAGTGTGACGTGACATGTCAACATGTTTTCGAAAGCTTGAATGTGCAAAGGTGAATATATACATTGCAGCCAAGGGTATATTTTTGATACTCAAAAATGTTATTCGTTTGTTTGTGTGTGTGTGTGTGTGTGTGTGTGTGTGTGTTTCTGTGCACATTGCAGGGTTGGGGGTGGGGTGCATGTGATGATAACATTTGCTTTTAGTGTTCTACCTACTGGTGTACCAGATTAAAAACATCTAATCACCACATAAACTAGCTACATCTAAAACTTTGTGGTACTGACTTTATGTAAATGTGCACTTCCTATATCATTAAGTGAACCTCACTTAATGTAGTGGAAGCCATGTACTTGTTTTAAGTAAGTTTTAAGTTCATAAAAAAAAAAAAAAAAAAAAAAAAAAAAAAAAAATTTTACAGAATATTTTGGATGTGACGGATTTAAAATCTGCTTTTCTCCTTATTCACCCCCTCTGGCATCTGCGCATCTGCACAACTGCGTTCAGGTTTCACACTTGTCTTTCCCTGTATGAGTAGTTCTGGGTTGACAGGAAAAAAACAACAAAGTCAACAAAAGTTGACTTGCTGGTTTGTAGTCTTAGACAAACACGTTTAGAGAATTTAAATCCACAGACTAAATATCCAGAAATTATATTATTTTATGCGGTGGCGATGAAAAAAATAAATCAGTACTGATACTGTTTGGAACAGCAGTTATTTTCTTCAGCCAAAACCACATCCTCTCGTGGGTACAGATGAATCACGCATATTTAAGAAGCCAGTGTTAACCTTTACAATACAAAAATGATAATGATAACAGTCCAATAAGAGAAATGGTAAGCATAAAGAAGAGAGAGAGAGAGAGAGAGAGAGTCACTACAACAGGATATGTCACTACAGAAGACACGTTGCGGTATGCACTCTAGCCTAGCACGGTGTGGTGTTATTTCAGCCTCAACACAATCCATACATAACGGAGTAATGCTCAGAGAAACAGTTTCTCTCAATCTGAAGAGTATTTTACTTATTCTATTCGGTGAGTAGCCAATAATCTAATTTGAACATGTTTTCACTTTATTTGATTTAATAAATTATTACGTTTTTCTATTTGTTGCATAGTGAAGATAAAGTCAAGGCTGAAAAAAAACAATGCAACATGCAGGCTCTCAAATTAATTTAGATAAAACAAAATTAAAACAAAAATGATATATACTTTAAACTTTTCTGCTTGAGCCTCCATTACAAGGAAATTACTTTTGTGACTGATCCTGTTTTATTCATAAACAAATGTAAAAGAAAGAAAGAAAGAATTTAAATACATTAAGTTTAAAGGCACCATCACAAGATAGTAATCAAAATCCAAATATTACTTAGTTTGCGCTGCATCAAAATGTTACTCACCTTGCTTTACAATAATTACAATATTATTGATTACCAACATTCACCCTGAAATTAACCCTGAAAGTAACTAATATTTTGGAATGGTATATTTTGCATCATATACGGGACAAGGGCAAGCGCATTTCTAAAGGTATACCCAACAATACAGTAGGGGATAGGTAAAGGTAAAGGCGTTTATTGTCACATACATGTAGCGATATTTGTTCTCTGCATTCAACCCATCTCTCAAGGGAGCAGTGGGCAGCCACTGTGCAGCGCCCGGGGACTGACTCCAGATATATGCCAGTGACTCTGGTCAATGGCACTGACAGGAGAGGGTTAACCTGACATGCTTTTGGATGTGGGGGAAACCGGAGCACCCGGAGTGGGCCATTTCCTACACAGACACGTATAGGAACGAACTGTATAGGACGTTCTATGGCTCAGGACCTCTAGGGAAGCCCACTTCCTGAGGCGTGCCACCTTCTCTCAGCGCTGTGTTTTCTGCCGAGTGAAAGCGAATTCCTCAAACAGACAAACAATCAAGGCAAAGCCCCTGGAATTGTTCACAGATTTCCGTCACGACCCTATTAGTTACAAACAAGGGCACGGGATTAAGCCATTTCTTACAGTAAATCACATATCTTATTAACAGCAAACGACCAATAACTGCAATTGTCCACTCAGGTAGACTATATTTAAACATTAAACACATTCCAAATGATGTAAATGCATACACATAATGTTCACTAGTGTCCAACAGTGAACACCTATAGCATAAACATATTGAAATGGAAATATTGCATCTTTAAATGTGATAAAAAGTAGGATTTTGAGGTAGTAAACCTATTTACCAGACTGACCATGGTTCTGGTTTGAGTCATTTGAGTGTTTGAGATAATATATATATATATATATATATATATATATATATACAACACAGTATTACTGCCACATTATTTTGGCTAGCTGGTTTGGCAAGGTGATTTCAACACACGTGGCCGATCATTTGCTGATCTATCTCAGCCACAAGATGGCGATCATGACGTAAAACCACATTCATCACAGTACAAGGGAAATACCAATTTGTTGTTGCCATGCCAGGTGTTAAGCATAAACCGAATCTGGCTCCATCCTGTTTATCATATATATTAATAATTAAGTACATTTCATTATTATTTAATGAATACTTTTATTATTTTAAGTTTAAATTGTGTAAAAAAGTGATTTCAGTACAAAAACATGACATAAATTATATAAACAATTCAATAATACTCGCATTACATTTAATGAAAAGTAATGTCAAGTTATTGTCAAATGTTGCATATTACATATGCATGCTGGATATGGTATTTAGAAATAACAGTTTTACTTCATTTTTGTAAGCAAGGTTCATGTAGGGTAAATTATCTGAAACCTGGCTTAGGCTATGTATGTGAAACCAAAATCTTGCAGAGATATGAATATAGAGCCGTGTCAGGTTTCAGAAGTCTTTGTCTTTAGGCTAATAGTTCGAACATTGTATTATGTTTTATTAAAAAGTTCAAGTAGCCTACAACTAGAAATTAAACAAAGCATTACCTTTATAAAGATGCTAATACATTGAACAACAGATTACTATAGTCCACAAACCACTGACAACCCTTCTTTTCCCCATCTCTTTCCCAGGACTACCTCTCCTGCCACTGACCGAGATGGAATCCACCGCTGTTCCTCCTGCAACAACGTCCCCAGTCGGCACCAACGGCACCTCGTGTGACACCCTGTATGCCCACCGGGACTACGCACGGGTCCTAATGCCCCTCTTCTACTGCATGGTGTTCGTGGTTGGCATGCTGGGCAACGCGCTGGCCTTGCATGTGATCTGGCCCAACATGAGGAAGATCAACTCCACCACCCTGTACTCCCTCAACCTGGTCTTCTCGGACATCCTCTTCACCTGCTCGCTGCCGCTGCGCCTGGCGTACTACGCCATGGGTTTCCACTGGCCGCTGGGGGACACCATGTGCAAGATCGTGGGCCTGATCTTCTACATCAACACCTACGCGGGGGTCAACTTCATGACCTGCCTGAGCGTGGACCGCTTCATCGCCGTGGTCTCCCCGCTACGCTTCGCCCCCTTCCGCAAGGTCAAAAACGTGCGCTACGTCTGCGCGGGGATGTGGTTGTTTGTCTTGGCGCAGACTCTGCCGCTGCTGGGCATGCCGATGACCCACGTGGAGAGCGACGGCTACATCACGTGCATGGAGTATCCCAGCTTTGAGAGAAACCAGGAGACGAAGGACAGCATTGCCTACGTGTTGATCGGCGCCGTGTTCGTCGGCTACATGGTCCCCCTGGCAACCATCCTAGTGTGCTACTCCATCCTGTGCTCCAAGCTTCGACAGTCGGCCAAGCACAACCAACTGACGGACCGGTCGGGCCGCAGCCGCAAGGCCATCGGAGTGATCTGCTGCGTGTCAGTGGTGTTCGTTTTCTGTTACAGCCCCTACCACATCGACATCCTGCAGTACATGGTCCGCAAGCTGGTGTCCCAGCCCGGCTGCGCCGAGCTCACGGCGTTCCAGGTGTCCCTGCACTTCACCGTCTGCCTGATGAACCTCAACTCCTGCCTGGACCCGTTTGTCTACTTCTTCGCCTGCAAGGGCTACAAGAGGAAGGTGCTCAAGCTGCTGAAGAGGCAGGTCAGTGTCTCCTTCTCCAGCGCGGCGAGGACGTCGCCCGAAGGCTCCTCCAGAGACATCGCAGAAGGTAACAAGATCCAGCTGATGCCTTCCAACACATCCACCGTGGAGAGGATGAAGTCACTCTCGTGAGAAGTTTAGGGGATCATGAAAAGACTTCCGGATTACAACAGATTACAGAGAACACCTGTAATTGGGATTGTGGAGATATTCAAATGACAAATTGATATCAAGGACAACAAATGAAAAGGATTTGATTTACAACGGAGAGAGAAACTCTAGAAACTCCAATTTTCACGTTGTGTTGAAAGAGACTTAAGAGTATTATAGGCTATTTTTGAGCAAACACAATGGTTCCAGTTTGCAGTTTACAATGTATAAATAGCTAAACCACAGCAATGCTAACTCAAATGGCCTGCCCTGTTCTGAGTGAGATTAATGAAATCTACTTATTTGTAAATTAATAGGCATCTTGAGACACCTGAGGTCAATAATGTATTCAAGGGACTTAATGTAATAGGTGTTTAGGTAACAAATTATATATATATATATGCAGTGACATGTACAACCTCTAGAGGACAGCATTGTTTTGAAAGTGTGACTAGAGGAGAACAAGACAAATCATGAATTCTCAGTGGTTATGTTTTAGTTAAGCAGAGTGTAATCTGACACATATCAATACGCATATATACACCATGCATAAATACGGTATAGCAGGGGATATTTCACAGACAGGGACTTTACCTTGTCCGACATATACAATAATTCAGAGACCTATAAAATACCCCCCCCCCCCCTCCCTTTATGGTGTAGTTGATTATTATTAAAAAGTAGAGCTGCATTATGGAGGGAAAGCCTCACAGTAGAAACCACATGACGGGTATCAAAGAGAAGAAAACATCACAGACTGTTGTCATAACAACATATTGTAATGAACACAAAGTACCATCTGGTAAGAGACTTTTAGGACACATTGAGAGGACGAGCAGACAGATCATTATTTCCCAGGAATAAGGATTACCTTCAGCTATCAGCTTCCCTACAAACGCTATGCTTTTCACTCCGTATACCAAAAGGCAAAACACCCGCAGTATTCATTATTGTATTATTATTTATTATGCATATTTATATGCTTTTAATGTCTTTATATTTGTATCTTTCCTGACTTTCCTGACCTGATATTTCCGTACTGTGAATTGACTTGTGCATGACAGATATTATTAACAAATAAACAATATCCTTTCCCTGCCTGTAGACAGATAAACAATATGCTTAAACAATGCCATGACATCCAAACTGCAGCCTACACATGCTCACCAAACAAAGCGCCTGGCCCACCAAAATAGGATATGTGACAAATAGATGTAACCTTTGTGGAGATCAAATGAAGTGTAGAGAGCGTAGGCGATCACATGACGCAGAGTGTAAAATATCACACGTTGTTGTGGGAGAGCGTGGCGGGGGGGTGCTATTCCATTTCACTGTGGAGGACGTGATCCGTGATGATGATTATGGAAAATAATAGTTGACAGAGCACGTGATAATGTTACCCACTGTACACCTGATACACACACACACACACACACATAGCCAACGTCAAACACCACGCGCACACACACACATACGCACACTGTACAACCAACACCGCGCAAACACGTACATTTTTAATCCGCATTCATCGCAGGTCCAGTGTGACCTTGAGCGTTTCACCTGAAGTGTGCGCTTTGCCTCCATTAAGACGGAGCGGCGTAAAACCATCTCACAGCATCAGCGTGAAGTGTCTATTACCGCCGTCTTATTTCCTGTTTATATGGCAACTGCCTCAACATCCTGTTTTTAATTACTTCTCTCCTGCAGCAGATGCTTCTCCCAGCAACCTGCTGTGGATTACTCCCCTGAGAACTAATGTGCTGTGACAGACCCCACTTTTCCAATCAATAACTCGCCCTAAATCTGCCATCTCTCTGCCTGCCAAACGTACTCCCACTTCTAATGGCACATCATTTTCTTTAAGGGGGTGTAATTGCGGAATGCAAAAAAAGAAAAAAAGGAAGAGAGCTGAAGCCCTTTTGCATGTTCCACTGTGTAGACACCATACTAAAAGTGCAAACCCGCCGTTCAGGAAGTGAAAGGGGCTTCAGTGTGTTTAGTCTCACCCTCAGCGTGTAGAATTAGAGAAAGTATTCACTTCCCCTCTTCTGTGTTAGAAGAACTGGGCACTGAGAGCTTGCTAAAGGCCATGCCACACTCTCAGACCTTTTGGTGAGGGTCTGCCGTCTGGATGCTGATAAATAAGAAATACAATAAGATAATAAGAAATACAGAGAGAAAACATAAACGACGATATTGTGGTAAGTGTGGTCGCCTGTCACGCTGTTATCTGATCACTTATTTGACTTATGAGAATAAAACCGTTTGCAGGGTTGATGTTTTTAAGATAGCACTTGTGGTACCGAGCTAATTGTTGACCTGCACCTCATCACGGTGTTGATAGGGCATTTGTTTTGAACCTTTACAATTATATTTACAGTGATGCAGCTTATTGCGAACTTTGAGACATGTTCCTATGTTCGCTGTATCTAAGTGAAATAATAGTCATGTGGTTTCTAAGTCAAAGAGTCGTGATAATTTTACTTTCACTTTTCATTGCCTCCCACTTGAGTCTATTTTATTAGATAATACATTGTACATGTAGCCTAGTTTCTTTAAGATTTGTTAACGTGCCTCAAATAATAATAAAACATAATGTATATATTCCTCTCCTGTGTTTGTTAATGTCACATGATGTGTCTTTATCTTTATCTACAGTAGCAGCAGGTTTTGCAAACTGTTAGATGAAATTTCCAGAATTCAGCATCCAACAGCAGTCATTCGTTTCATAAAAATTGTATAGTCTTCCTCATATAAGGGGATTGTGGCCCTCCAGTGAAGCGTAATACACCTTGCTTTGTGTCTTGACACAGGAACGCTTCAGCATCAGAGAGTTTTTCAGATCTATAGAATTACTAATAAATACTTCATAACATACGAAGCCCTCTAATGATGCACATATGTGTACAGTGTATTGAGAGGTTTATTCCAAAGTATGAATACTTATTAAGGCTATTGTCCGTAACTGGTCATAGATTTAGTTGTGAATATGTTTGATTTTTTTTATATTCCCCATTAAGATTATTCAATTAAAATGCATGAAGCAGAAAACACCTTGTGCAATATTTCTTGTTAGAACAAACTATTCGACATGGTCTTTCAAAGTCCACAATTATAAGGACCGCTTGTTAAATTATAACAACACATGGCCTAGTACATGCAGGTTTAAAAACAAATTGGCTAACATTGTTTGGCCAACATAATGTATTTTGCAAATCAAAATATAATTGGTTTACCCTTTCATGACCTCTCCTGAGAATGTGCACTTCATCAAAAGGCCATGTTTGTTAAAAGTACCCTTTTCTTGTTCCTAACTTTAAAGTAGTGGTTCTCAATGTGTCATATTTTGAATTTAAGTATTTGACATTAACAGAAATTGTATGCATTCAAATTCATACAATTTACAGTGCGGTTTTCGGTCGTTAATTCACATGTTGGCCTATATGTTAATGCTGTTTTCTGTTTTGTTATAGCCTTGCCATGTCAGGATGGTCTTGCGAGACTATTATCAGCTTCATTCGTGCCGACAGCGAAAGTGACTCTAAAACAGCAATGGCGGTTACTAAGAGCTCCATAGATGCTGCAATAGCATCCATTTTATCCGAATATATTATTATATATATTATTATATAATAAGGGCAAAGGCTTTTCGCGATCAGAAATATGTTTTTTACTCTTCCCGTCTTCGGCAAGAGTTTTATTCAACAACTGGCTCCGCTGGTTCACAGGTTCATCCAGCCACGAGTATTCATTGCCTGCCCTTACAAAGTTACAATGGACCGCTCCCCAGATGGTTCTGAATATCAAGACCATATGGTGTGTCAGGCTAGTTCGCGTTGCGCTATTTGAGGCGGCTGTCCAATTCTAACACTGTTTGTTGTCTCTGTTGTGTAAAGCTGCAGCGTCGAGATGGATCTGAACATTTCCAACGTGACCGTGGCTCTCAGCACCGGAGATTCCTTGGGCCCCACGGACAGCCGTGTTGCGGAGATCGTCTTCCACGCCGTCATATTCATCATCGGCGTGGTGGTCAACCTCACCGCCCTATGGGTGTTTGCCCTCACCACCAAGAAGAAGAACTCGGTCACCATTTACATGATCAACGTGGCCGTGGTGGACCTCATCTTCATCCTGCTGCTGCCATTCAGGATGATCTACCTCCAGTGGGACCTCTGGCCCTTTGGGGACATATTTTGCCGGCTGAGCGCCGCTCTGACCATCTTCTACCCCTGCATGGCGCTGTGGCTGTTCGCCCTGATCAGTGCCGACCGCTACGTGGCCATCGTGCAGCCGAGGCACAGCAAGGAGCTGAAGAACATCCCCAAGGCCCTGGTGGCGTGCGTGGGCGTGTGGGTGATGACGGTGGGCAGCACCATGCCGCTGCTCTTCCCCCAGGACGACCCGGACCGGGCCACCAACTTCAGCACGTGCACCAAGATGTGCAACATCGTCTACATTCGCCACGACAACCCCGTGAACTTCGTACGCCTCGCATTCTTCTTCCTGGTCCCCATCTGCATCATGGTCGGGTGCTACGCCGTCATCGTGGACAACCTGGTGCACGGGCGCACCTCCAAGCTGAAGCCCAAGGTGAAGCAGAAGTCTATACGCATCATCGTCACGCTCATCGTCCAAGTGCTGGTGTGTTTCGTGCCCTTCCACGTGTGTTTAGTGGTGCTTCTGGTGTGGGGGGCCGACGGCGTCGAATACGGCACATGGGCTACCTTCACCGCGTTCTTGATGAACCTGAGCACCGTGCTGGATATTATCCTCTACTACATTGTCTCCAAGCAATTCCAGGACAGGGTTATCAGTGTCATTCTGTACAGAAACTACCTGCGAAGCGTTAGACGAAAGAGCAGAGCCGCCACACACACAGGCAGCATACGATCACTGAGCAACATCAACAGCGCAATGATTTGAGTCGCGCTGTTTATTTTAGCGCGTTTTATACAACTATTATCTTCTATAACTGTAAACATTTTGAAACCGCTCGGCGACGAATACATTACACTGTACAATTTCTCATTATGAGATGGATCAAAATGTGTAATTAATTTCCGAGATGCAAATCCACGCACGCAGTATGGGAGTATTGTTGTTGCAGCAGAAACATCTGCGCTCTGACTTGATTGAATCACCCTGGAGACTTGCAGCAGCGCTGGTTCCAGCTGATCGTTGCTCTGCGAGACAAAGCGCTGGCATTTCTCACTCAAGCGTTGGAAAGAAGGCAAAAATAAAGTTCAGACGCTTTTAGAAATCCAGTATTGTTTATTATATTGTTTACAGTAACAGACTACAGTGTGTAGGCTACTGTACTGTACACTTTTTGTAACCCTGTAGCTTTTTTAATTTGCAATATAGGCTACAGTGCATAATCGAAGTCAGTGTTAAAACACCTAACCACAACGAGAAGCAGATGCTGCCTGCAGAAAGTAGTTGCGGTTGGGCCTGTCACTGAAGGTCATCTATTTTTGTTCAGCAATAGTATCAAACACTTCTTAACAGCAGTAGGCTACACCATCATGGATGTAAGGTAACCGTATAGTGACACGTCAAAACACTACCAGAAGGAGAGCCTTGTTATATTGACACATTTTAATTTAAGATGTTGTTTTTAGCTCGACCATGTGATGGCAGCATGTTACAGAAAAACGCAACCGAAGCTTGCTCGGTTTTATCAAGGCAAATAGACATTTGTGATTGTCTTCTCACAGTAGATTATGAGTTGCTTTTGAATACATATTGTTGGTTGCTTGCTGTATAGAGCGTTATTCATTCCATTGACTTCCCCATTATCTTCCACACAAGCTGTGCTACTGGTATAATTACTCTCTTTAAATAATTTCAGCTGTTCCTATTTCCTTAGACAAAGATAGCAGCAACTGTGGCAACAATTCAGATAAAAAAAATGTGTGTGTGATGCTATACAGTATGTTAGACCATGTATGTGTTAAGAATGGATAGTTATTCACTATATTTAAAGCAAGTACCTACACAAATAACTACAAGATGCAGTTGTGTTAAATTGTCATAATGTCAAATTTACTTTCAGCTAAAAGTTCAAAACTGAAGCATACCACAAGAAAATACCAAGCTGAAACAAAAACAAAACAAACAATGTATTCATGGACTAAATTATACATTTTATTTTATTTTATTTGGAATGATGAAAAATTACTAATACCTCACTGAAGCAATAGGCGATATTAGCCAGTCATGTATTTAAATGATTATGGTGAAAAAAGCATTATAACAAATGTGGAAACGTTTGTCACACTTTCTAATTACAAGATTACTTAAGCTGCTAATGACATGGTGGCAAAATTAATGTGTATGTAATGTCTCATAATGTCCTTTACACACCATAGTCAGTCTCTAAACTTTTATCAAGTGGCTCTAGTGTAGCCATATTGCTTTCAATATGGCATCAAAAATAAGATGCATTCTGGTTACATTAGTTACGTACCCTTTTAATACACCTGTATTTGTGATTTGTGCAGAAATAAAAATACTATACAAGCTGGTTGGTGCTGGTTGGTGCTGGTAAGTGGTGGCCATTGTTGGTCAATGTAATAAGTTACAAGTTACTTATTACTCTTTCAAAAAGTAATATTACTTTAATTATTACTGGGTATTAAAAGTAATTAGGCATTTTTGCAGATGCTTTTATCCAAAGCGACTTACATGTAGTACATTTGTCATTAGTTGGACAGGTCAAACACAAGTTATTGTAAGCAACCAATATTATATCAGAATAGTTACAGCATTTTGTCATGTTTACAACCACGTCAATATATAATTATATCATCCAACAAAGTTTTAGAGGCCTGAATATAAAAGTGCTTAATACTAAAGTGCTCAGCGCATAAGAGCAGAATAGGATTTTTTAATTTTTTCAAGTAGAGAGTAGAGAGAAAATGAAACATTTGAGTAAGAATCTAGAGTTAGTATTGAGTGCTAGGAGATGGAGACGTTGCTAGTCGAGGTGGCTCGTGAAGAGGTGAGTCTTGAGTCTCTTGCGGAAGATGGGTAATGTTTCAGCAGACCTGACTGTTGCTGGAAGCTCGATCCACCATTGTAGTGCAAGGAGAGAGAACATTTGAGACTTTGACGAGCAAGTCTTGAGACCTCGATAGCGATAGCGATAGTGATGGCAGTACCAGCCGGCCAGCCGAGGTGGTGGCACAAAGTGCTATTAGTTACGTTACTGGTTACATTGCTATATTACTTTCATAATCACTACCCTTGCCCCTTCCGATATATGACCTGTGTAGCCAGCTCATTTTAGTTTTGAATTCTCTTTATTGGAACAATAATAAACCTCAGGAGTCAACAATCAGCCAAAGTGAAAACATAGCAGCCTCTCAAACCAGATGATTGGACAGGTTGGTTCAATTAGCCTACCTCAAGTTTGCTAGGACCAGAAATATCGTTCTTGTAACAGTAGCAGTAATGCGGCATTACTTGGATTAGTAATTGTACTATTATTGTTATTTGTTATACTACTAGTTACTGAAAAAAGTCATTACAGTAAAGTAATTAAAGTAATTAGTAAATACAGTAAAGTAATTACAGTAACTAGTTACTGCCCAACACTGGTGGTTAGTACACTGCTATATACAGTATAGTCCTAGTGCGAACCAGACCTCCTGGCCTAATGCTGGCTGATGTGTTTAATATGAGTAGACACAATGTAAGATTGTCATTTCAGGTGAAATTCGGGGTACCTAATGTTAGGTTTATTTGCCAGTGGACTACAAGGGGATTAATAACTAAAGAGGTCAGGGGTCAAATGAAACATCAGAGGGTCGTCTATCTGTACCACCTGTTAGACATCAAAGACAAACCCACCTCTCTCCACACAGCAACTGGCATTTAAAACAATTACGTTTTCTGTCAGGACCCTGTGATGAATTATCCGGAAGCTTTAGCCGTTGTAACTCTAAATCTTCACAACAAGTGCCTTTGTTGTAGCGAAATTAATGAAAACAAGATTGTCTTTCATAGGAGCTGATCTAACAGCGCGACAGCCAGCTGCTCTTCTTTGGGAAATAAAAAACAGTCAGCATTAAACAAAGCTCGTTGAAAATACTTTTTTTTTTTTTCCCTTTTTTTCCTACCACTCGTGTGGAAAACAAATCAGGCGGCAAGCACAGTGGCCATCTGTTTTGTTATTTGATATGTGCGAATACATGTTGTAATGACTTTGTTTGTGAATCACTCCGCTCTGCGGAACACACGAGAGCTCTCCAAGTGCTGGAGTGTTCAAAGCTAATCATATAATTGGACACAATAGTCGATGACAAATGGAGACGCTTAGAGTCAGCCAGCTGGGGAAGTGAATATGTAATCATTGTAAAATCATATCATTTTTGCATATTTGAAGACAGCTTAATAGAGTTTGCGCGTCAGCACACTATCAAATGATGATAGGAGACAGCATTGCTGTATTTGCTTTCTAAATCGTGGTTTATTGGGCAATTTGTCTTCCAGGTTACAATGAAACGTGCCTCCAGAGTTTAAGCTTTGCTCCTTTCTGTGGTTTTGAGAATATCGCGAAGGTTTAACGTCTTAAGTATAAGCAGCTTGCTGTACACAATACTACCAAAAGCACAACATCAGGCACCATAAAACTATGTAAGATGGCCATATACTAAGCCAAAGTAATGTAGTCTTCTCAGCAAATGTGGCACGTAAATTAAATATACTCTACCGGTATATCAAAAACATGCAACAAGCAGAGAGATTTTCCAGCCAAGCATGTTATGTGTTGTCTGATAAACAGCGGAAACTCAACATTGCAGTTTGGTTTAGGGGCTGCGTCTGCCATTTTACTATACCATTGGTCTTCATGTTGTTCCCATTAGAACACATGTTGACATGAAAGAGATCCTATAGTAATTATATATACGTACATGTATATGTGAGAGCGCCACTTATGGGTGTTGTGTGTGTAGCCCACCCTTTCCTGGGCCTCCATATCTACAGTATTAGCAACAAACAGCTGTCTGCATTCAGATCATTTAGCTTTTCTCTCAGGGCACTTTAATACACAAGACCTCTCCCCTGGTAAACTTTACAATAGGATGTTGAAGAATACTTCAGTAGTACCATAGGAAATGAGAGGCACATGTGTGCGTGCGTGCGTGTGTGTGTGTGTGTGTGTGTGTGTGTGCCGGTATCTAGGGTGTAACGGTGGCCCCCTCCTCCCCCACCCCCGCCGTGCTCCGTTAAAGAGCTCTGCAAAGAGACTAATGGATTCCTGTTGTGGAATGAACTAGGTTAAGCACATGAGCTATTGTTCTTACCTGCGGTAGCTGTAGTGCATGTTCTGCCTAGCCCAGATCTATTTCACTGTCCCATATATGGCGGAAGGCTGGCGAGGTATATTTAATTACCCAACAGCATCTTAATAGACGTAATCTTTTTCTCTGACATTTGAATCACACACAACACTGTCTTTTGTCTCCATTAAAAAAAGATAATCTTCCATAAGGGTTCCGAACACCGCTAAACTGACTGCAATTGACCCCGCTGTTAGCAGAGAACGACACGAGGAAATGTACGGCCTTGATTACAGCTGTGTGTCTATTTTAGCAGATTGTTCCGTTGCTGATTCACACACACAGCCAGTCGCCACACCATTAGCACGTATAAATAATGTAAAGCCCTGTGCGTGTGCGTGTG
>JAODTR010000014.1:839420-850764 GCA_025399935.1 Amblyopsis rosae
GTATGTTGTAAACTTCCTGGTGTATTAGATAAGAATGTTGTAAACCTCCTGGTATATTAGATAATGTATGTTGTAAACTTCCTTGTATATTGGATAATATATGTTGTAAACTTCCTGGTATATTGGATAATGTATGTTGTAAACTTTGTGGTGTATTAGATAAGTTTACTGTAAACTTCTTGGTATATTAGATAACATGTTGTAAACTTCCTTGTATATTAGTTAACATATGTTGTAAACCTCCTGGTATATTGGATAAGTATGTTGTAAACATCCTGGTGTATTAGATCATGTACGTTGTAAACTTCCTGGTGTATTAGATAAGTATGTTGTAAACTTCTTGGTATTAGATAATGTACGTTGTAAACTTCCTGGTATATTAGATAAAAAATGTTGTAAATGTATAAAATATTTAACCATGATGACATGCTGCTGTCATTATTCTAACAGAATGGTGGTTGCTTTCGAAAACTGTGGTATGATCTCGTCTCCCACTGTCACACATACTGTTTGTAAGTCACTTTGGTGTAATGCTGTAAATGTTAAATGTTAAGCATTGGTATTTAGATAGCATGCTCCTGTTGTATGATGTCACTTGCTCCTGAAGCAATTTGTTGTTGTTTTTTTAGAGAGAACGCGCCATGAAAACCTGTGATGTCCACACAGGAGACATTCCTATTGGATGTTGATCACATGGACAGGCGAGGTGTACATAATACGCCACACACACACATGCAAGCACACACACGCACGCACACCTGCTATGTGTGAGGCTATAGCAAAACCTCTCACACCACACATGCATTAAACACAGTACACACAACAACACAGCACCCACAAATAAGAAGAAAACACACACTCATTGCACGCGCGTGCATGCTCGCGTGCGCACGCTTAATGTGCCCTCATCACATTTAAGCTAATTTCCTTTTCATCACGGCGAGAGGAAAATGAGTGTTTGCCCCCATTCCTGCTGGGGGACAAAGTCAAGAGCCCCGGTCGGTTTGGGCTAGATTAACAGGTAACATTTGGCTCTCACTCTCTTATCACAGCGTGAAAATCACACCGCGTGCCTTTTTTCCCTCTATTGCTCTCTGCCTCTCTCCCTCTCTCCCTAATGTTCCCTTCACCTGGAGATGAAATCGCTTGCTGCACAAACCCATTTGTGGCGAGGAGAGGAGGTGAGTTGGATAATCAGGGTGGCCATTGGGCCGTGTTTCCTAAATGCTCTCCAAAACATTACTGTGCACGGGCATAAAATTAGCGGTGGGACCTTAAAAACGGTGACATTTAGCGTGACTTTTGGGAAAGTGACAACCTCATATTTTCTTGTAGGATATCATTAAATTTCAACTGCCCTATGGCTGTGCCTTTCCATTATTAACCAATCCAATGTGTCACTTCCTCTCTGCCTCTCTCTCTCTGTCTCTCTCTCTCTATTTCTCTCTCTCGCACTCGCTCTCTCTCCCGCTCCCTCTCTCTCTCTCTCTCCCTCTCTCTCTCCCCCTCCTCTCTCTCTCTCTGAAGTAATGAGTCTGTTGCGTTGCCTTAATAAATTGAATGGTGTTCTCAAGGCCGCGTGAAGACAGAGGCCCAGATGGACAGGCTGCATGGAGGAAATCACCATAACTCCTTTACTGTCAGTAGGTGACCACAGCTGACAACTGCGGTAGTCAATTGAGATCGCAAAACAACATAAAGGTGGCTCTCTTTACTTAAAGCTGCCTTTTAATGGCCTGGCTATATATATATATATATATATATATACATACACACACACATACAGTATATCCTCCAATGATATAAATTACCGTCTTCATGTTAATTTAGTAAAAAAATAAATAAAAACAAGATTGAAATAGTGAGTTATATTTTCCGCTAAGTTCCGTATGATCCTATTTTTCCAAGTGTACTGTACTACTATTACTGTACTACTGTATTACTATAATAATGCAAACGATTGTAAATATGTTTCTTAATTTGCCTAATTTGATGATTACATGAGGAAGAGACACATGAAAGACAGAAAGACAGACTTAGCAGGAAGCAACAAGAATATGTGTTGACTTCCATTCAGGAGGAAGATATCTTGTCTTTTTATGCGGCCCATGTCATATTTATTGCATAAAGGTCAGGGTGTTCATTTGTTCAAAGTCAGCGTTTTCCCTCTGCCCTCTCCTCCATGTAATAAATGCAGGGGCTCTGTCATTATCGGACCTCTGAGGATTACAGGCTTGGCTGACTGTGATGACTGCATAAAAGCATACAGGACTTTTGTTTCTGCCGGTGCACACCGTCAAATGAGCTCTTAAGGTGAGCACTAGAGACTAACACTCAGAGTGGCCAAAGCACAAAGGTAGAGATCACAATATACTGTACTGGCATTATTTCTCTTCAGATCGATAAGACCAGTTGAGTTTATTTTAAATAGAAGAAAACAAAGGAGTGTCCCAGGAAAGATAATGATTGAAAGCAGCTAGCTAGTTCCTTATTGACTACAAGACCAAACTGTCTAGAAGATAATAGTGGGGGAAGAACATTACACCACGCCACTTTGAGGGTGTTTAGATTGTCTTTGTGTATTGACCTGGTCCATTAATTGACCTAGAGGACAATCCTAGAGATGAAATCAGCCTCAACTATTGATCAGGTGTTTTGCCTGAATCATTCCACTTTCAAAAATGGGATCATTCATACTGTACATCCCGCTAATCTCACTGACCCGCTAATCACGAAACCATTTGCGACTCCCTCATTGTTAGGTTCTCTTTTGTTCTCGGTTATTAATTAATTAGAACAACTTTTAATGCCGCTTCACTGAGATAGCGATAGGGGGAATCCTGTTTCCACTCGATAGCAACGTGCATTCCAGAAAACCTTGCGACCGCATGTGTCCAACAATATAAACACATGCCAGTTACAGTACAGATTGATAATTAAGCATTCGAACAAACAAAAAAGAGCGACAAAATCCCCCATAATCACTAGGTTTTAATGGAACAAGTATTAGCATGGTGTGTCTGGCCAGATAGCTTGCTGCTACAGTACGCCTGAGCAACGCCGGATCTTGGGCCGGTGTCATTGCCTGGCATCGTAATGCGTCGGGAAGGAGTGGGGGGGGTGGAAGCTTGGCTGTTCTGATGCTGCCGAATGGCGGCGGAAGTTAGCTGGCTCTAGTCCAAGCTGGATGTACTGGGCTGCTTTTAAATAAAGATGAAAGAACAAAGGAGGAAATGGGGAAAACTTTAAAAAGGCTTAGGATCGCCTGCTCGGCAGCGGCTCAGCCATACAGCAGATGCAAATCCATTAGAGGTCCCGGTTTCACAGTTTCAAGACGGGGAGAAAAAAAAAAGGAAGCTTAAGAGGTTTTAATGGAAGCGACGTGTTAAACGTGTGGAAATCTGTTTTGATAACATTATTCATAACATTGGCTTTGCTCTGCGTGAATTAATAACACTTCATTTAGAGACAGAAGAAAGCTGGCATGGTATTTCCAGTTAAAGAGATTAATTTTTAAACACCTAATTGACAGGCTGGGGTTAGGCGGGATGAGCAACAGACTCAGCAGACAAAGTCAAGGTGACTGGAATACTCGGAGAAAGCCTTTCAAATGCAGAAAAGAGCTCAGAAAGAGAGCGAGCGAAGAGAATTAGTCCTGAAGCACTTTGCACCCCGCCCACCATTCTCCCCATCTTTATTAGGAATGATTTACTTTCTTACTGAAAGGATATAAAAGCTCAAGTATAGGAGCGTAATTATTGCAGAGTGAAAATTTAAAGGTTTGACTCACAATGTCCTCAAGTCAGTTAGCAGACCGCTAGGCGATAAGAGCGGTTGTGCTCGACGTCGGGCTTCCAATCGCGTGTGTTTTATGAGCATTGCCAAGCAAGAGCACACAAATAGCGCCCGGCGCTGTAAGTCTGTAAACATGATGGACTGTGTGGCAAATGGCTGGGGCTGTTGTTTACCTTGGCAGAGCCTTGCCCTGGCATGCTGGTAGCATCACTTAATTACTGTTTACATGTAAATATTAAATTATACAAACAACCCCACAGAATGTCTGAAAATACAGAAGCACAAATTCAGGGTCAACCTTATCTGACTGCCACAGTTGCCGCGGCGAAGATATGTATTGTTTTGAATCACAAATTTCCCACACTGTACATAATCTTCATAATTGTTAAACGCTGTTGTCCAAGGGCATTCGGGTAAAGACGGACCTGTAATCTGCATAAAGCAGATGCTCAGATATGTAAAATAAGGCCGGCGTTATCATAAAAAAGGCAGGGAGGGGAGGGGGTGTGAGGGGTCGCCTATGATTGAAAACAATTTTATTGAGAATGGGCGTGTTGTGATCCGTATTGTCTTCCATCTTGTCCAATAGATGATGCCTTTGATTGCGGGCATGTTTTCCTGACAGTCAAGAATGGCCTGCATAGCAGAGCACTGGTGTCTACTGTGGATCCTCTATACGCGCTGAGGGAAGCACTTGTTCGTTTGCAGTGAAGGGTAACATGAAACAGGCCTTGGCCTTCTGATGGACAGCGAGATTTCACCTTCGCCAGTGAATGATAATGCATTATTAAATTTGCCTCTCTGCTCACTAGATACACTTAGCTGACCACAGCATATTTATCTCCCCATCCGAAGCTCACAGCTTGGCAGGAGAAAGCATTCTGTCACTTTTGAGGCATTTCAAAGATTAAAAAAAGAACCTCTCTCTTTTCAACGTCCCTAAAACCGCGCCCTGTATTTTTCCATTCCCCCCTTTTCCCCTCCCAGTGAAATGTGATTAGCGGGAGATGGTGTCACGCAATGGAACATTCATGAGGGGAAGAACAAATATCCAAATGAACTGGCATGTCCTGAAGGAACAGCCCCTCTCTGCACCATCAGCACATCTCTTCCACATGCGCTGTGGGGGGAGAAATGTGATTGATCCTCTATTGAATTATTTTTTTTTTCTTCTCGCACTCCTTCATTTCAACGGGACGCACTGACAAGTTGTTTGATCATAAAGCATCATTGTCTGCCAAGTCACATTTGGGGGTTGTGATGGCTAATGATCTTGCCTCCCGACTTAGGGAAAGTCAGGTAGTCAGCATGTGTTTGAAGCTGGCGAATCCAAGGACACCGACAGGGCCAAGCGAAACACTCACGCGTTAAAGTCAGAGAGATGAGAGGAAGGTGCTTATGCCGATGTGTCCAACTTTTAATGATACTGTGCGGAGATGGCCGTCAATGTCAGCGGAATATGTACACCGCGCCAACATCTGTGCCTCACCCGAAAGTCACCTCACCTTTTATGGTTACAAATGCATGCACAAAGCCACAGGAGAAAAGCTGCTACAAAGACTTTTTTTTACCCATTTCATCATTTTCCTTACTGTTGTTGTTGTAGTTGTCTTTTCTCTTTATCTCTCGCTTCTCTAGATCTGTGACCGCAGGCCTGCGTGCCCAAGCCCCACGTGCAACAACATGGTGATAGGCAGTGGTAGCATTATCCACTATACTTCATCATGCACACTGGGCTCTAGACAGCAGACCAGCCACCAGGCCATCAAGGCCAGGCCAGGCCAGGCCAAGCCAGGCCAGGCCAAAGCAGGCCATCCAGGCCAGGCCAGGCCAAGTCATCCAGGCCAGGACATTCAGGCCAGGACATCCATGCCAAGCCAGACCAGGCCATACCAGGCCAGGCCAGGCCAAGCCAGGCCAGGCCAAAGCAGGCCATCCAGGCCAGGCCAGGCCAAGTCATCCAGGCCAGGCCAAGTCATCCAGGCCAGGACATCCATGCCAAGCCAGACCAGGCCATACCAGGCCAGGCCAGGCCAAGCCAAGCCATCCAGGCCAGGCCAGGCCAGGCCAGCACCCTGGCTGTTTGGACGCACGTCGAGGTGATGACGGGATGTGAGAGATTCGTGTGTGTGTGTGTGTGTGTATGTGTGGACTCGCACCAGACACTCCCATTTGTGTCATGAAAGACAAGAGCACATATGGTGTCAACAGGGATGTCTACGGTTTACCAGGAAAGTGGAAATATCATTTTACCCTTTTAAAATATGGTTTACAGAATCCGTTTACATAATGTACTATAGCCGCTAACTCTCAGTCAGGCTTTTTGTATCCTGTGTAAAAAAGAAAAAAATAATAAAAAGAAACATAAAATGAGGTAAGTGGTTAGATTTGCTTCTGGCAAAATGTTACGAGTATTCTGCCACATGGTATTTACAGAAACTCTTAGACTTCGATGTACACTACAAATGCATATGGTTTGTGTAAAAAAAAAAAAAAAACTTTCCCCAGGGGAAAAAAAAAACCGATGTCAAGTGTTTGATGTCCGAAGTGTGTTTCAGCCAAAAGCTTCCGTACCTTTCAAATTTCCCCTTCTTTGTCAGCTACCTGCTGTTTCACGAGACAGGGGCTTGTCGAAAACGATCGCCACAGACTTTCAATTTGAAGTCATTCAATTAGTCACATGTGAGACAACACTTTTCTTTCTACTAGGCTTTCTTCTCAACCGCCATCTAATGTTTTTTTTTTGTTTTTTTATTACTTTAATTATTACATTATATTATTATATTTTTATTACTTTAATACTTTCCAAGCCAAAATTTGGACACGAAACAAACAAGCTCAAACAACAGCCTGGGAAACCTTCCATCTGGTTGCATTGCAGTGGGTGACACAAGTTTGGAAACCTGTCTTTTTCAACAACAACAGCAACAACAAACTGAAGTCTTCGTTCTTCATCGATATCACGCAATGACATGAAAATTAGGCATGCTGGAAATTAGTGAAGTAAGTAATGTTATTTAGCTAAAGTTGACGTATGAGCCACCAAACTCTTCTTCTTGCCACTACTTCTGTGTGTGCACCGACAGTCTCAAAAGTGCACAAGATTAATTTAACGCAAGGATCATAAAGATCAAACAAGTGAAGGAATATCATTAAACCGTTGGAATGTTATCTCATTTGTCCAAACAAACCCACGCGATGAACAAGCCTAATTAAAAAGCTTGCCATAAACAAAGCCCGGGAAGGTGGGGCTGTGCCCCTCTTTAACAATGGAACACATTTATTTTATTAATCTAATGCATCATGTATCATATCATTACAGTTCAATATATCTATCATTAATTTTATTCCCTTCACTTAAGGCTTTTATTGGAATTACTTTGGTTATTAGTTGGTTCTAATGTATTGGTTACCTCTGGATCTCGCTGCTACAATCTCTCTTATCTCGCTGCATAAACCTGTGCGTGTTATTCAAATTGCCTCATTTATTATGATAGCTTCTTCATGTAAATTGTGCTGACTGCTCGCCCTTGCACAGTCCTCATTAGACTAATGAAAACCTTCAAACGAAAAAACTAAACAACCTGCCAAATAAAGGTCTGGGGTTATTATGAAAATTACAACTGTGGGAGCTGGGAGAAGCTCTCTTCATTAATTCATGCTCAGCAAATTGGTAACTAATTTAGTTGCACTCCTCTGCATTAATGGGTTATTTTATAAAAATGTTTTCCACAGACTGAGACCTCTGGTGCACACACTGGAGAGCCCAGAATCCTAATCAAGCCCGGTGACATATTTGGAATTGACAATCTCAACAATAACACGGCGCGGGTTTGTGTGCGAATGTGTCCGGGAATTGGTGCGATTTGCCAGAACATATATTTCTCCTTCAATATTCTAAAGCAATTACTGCCTACTTGCGGTTAAATAAACACTAATACAACACTAATACAACACTAATACAGTGGCTAGACCACACTTTTGAAGCGATGTTTACGAGATATTACCTATATTAAACAGCCTTTTGGTTGCGCTAGTATGAAAGAACCAAGTACCTTTCTCCTTCTCTATTTGTGCTTTGCTAACGCACATGCACACTCTAGCTGGTACATGTGCACACCTGCGTGCGCGCACACACACACACACTTTGCTACCCACATATTCAGTTCATGACCCTGCTAATTATTACTATTCACTGCTTCACACCCAAGTGAAGGTCTAACACCGAGCTTGGCATGGTGCTAACCAGTAGGGAACACACAGACCAGTGATTTCCACGGCGGTTTAATATCATTATCAACCTCGCCACACCCAATACCACCCGGCACCCCCAACCCCTGCTTCCCCGCCAAACCAACAGGGAATATGAAAATCTATTATTTGTTTAATTTTGTATTTAATCTGCCGCACTTAGTCAACACCTTTTAATTTCTCTGTCTTCTCTCTTCTTTTTCTCTTACATGCTCAACAGAACGGTAATTAAATAACGCAACGCGAAATACGAGATGTGCGACAACATTTACCTGTGGTTCTTTGTGCCTAACCAAATGTCTCAAAATGAGTCCTCTCTTGGCTCCCTCTATTTTTATAGTGGATAATGTTTAACAAATGGCACGTGAAAGGTCAGGTGCACTGCATTGTGGGTAACTGCCGTCAGACTGCATGTTTTTGAGTAACACATACACATGCTGCTAAAATACAATAACATAACAGTGCAGCTTTATAGCTTACATAACTGGTAATATCGGTGACATACTGTATATCACTGAAGCAAAGCTGCATTTAAACAACTCTCCACACCGCCTGATCTTTATTTAAAGCCACCGTTTACATCTTGTAAGCCTGAATTCTCTTCTTTTTAATTTTTCTTCTTTTCATAACCTCTTTACAATACCTTGCTTGTGGCAATGCAAACATCACACACCAGCGCTATCCATGCTGTTATTGCTAATATAAACCTGCCGTCTCCATAGTTACAACATAGCCGACTGACCTTTGTCGGTGTGCATCCGCTTGGCTTCGTGGCTCATGTCGTGGGCCAGGTCGCCCTCCTTCGGCCCAGGCAGGATGTTGGGGGACAGGCCTAGCAGGGCCTGGTTCATGGAGAGGCCGTTGTGGTGCATCGCTGGAAGAGGGCGGGGAAGGGACCAAAAGCAGCCGTGTTAAAACGGAGGCCGCCTATAGCTTAGCTTAGTCGGTGTCAGCGATTGTAAGCGAATACGCTCGTTGGTCAAATTCAGGTCTCCGCTAGCTGCCTCCTCTGTGCGCGTTGACAAACAAATCCGCTATTTCTACCGAGCCCTGGGTCTGTACTGTACATGGAAACACAAACAAAGTGGTACAGACCGCACCACACAACACTATCCCGGCCTTGGCAATGTGTGTTCAATTAAATTTAAATGTATGAACGGGGTGTGTATTGCAGCCAGATAATCCGGGTGCAATACACACACCCGTCGATACGAGACATGGCTGCCTCGAGCCTCGGGTCAGACCCCGCCCCCCCGGTCGTGACGTACGTATCCTGTCTGAGGAGCTCTCCGTGCGGGCGGGCGAGCTGGACACACTGCTGCTGCGGTGAGAAGACGGCTGGCTGCCCGGCCTCCGGTGGTCCTCCACGGAGGGGGCAGGGGAGGGGCTGTCCGGCACGCGCTCCTGGAACCCCAACAGCCACAAAACACACACACGCACACACGCGCGACATAAGTATCCGTCGTTCCCGATGCACATCGCGGCAAATGAAATGAACGTGTTGCTTTTGAGGCGTCTTTAATAAAGTGAATTAAGATAACCTCACCTGAGGTGTGGTACAGTATGACAAGATAAAATAAGATATAGCAAGCCATATAGGTACAATAACATAATTTAGATAATATTGAATACTGTATTGTTAAGCAAGATAACATGAGGTACAACTAATATATTGTACTGTAAAGAAACATACAGTAAGAATATTTAAATAAGATATGATATGGTTATGGTAGAGAAAGGTACAGTATGTTGATTTAAATAAGATATGGTATGGTAAAGACAGGTACAATAGGATACATCAGTTAAGATAACATATAGCAAGGCAAATTATATAATATAAGATATGGTACGGTAACAGTAAGATACATTAGATAAGTAAATAAAGGTAGATCATGTGTATATGGTAAAGAGAAGTACAGTAAGGTACAATAAGATGAGATTACTGTCTTTGTCTACATTGGAGCCTTACCTTTATAACAGAGGTGACCATTCTGTTGGGCAGACTCTGGCCTTGTGCAGCGGCTGCCATGTTTGCGATGGTGCTGAGGTGGTTCATCTGGCTCATCGCCATGGTGACGGAGGCAGGGGGCAGGCTGACGGGGATGAGGGGGTGGGGCATCATCATGAATGGCAGCTCCAGCCCTGGAGACACGGGCAGAGGAGGTTTGTTACTCGACGATGCGTGTCATAAGCATCCTTACGGTGATTGAACCCCACAGAAGAAGGGGTTCACACCCCCCTTGTGCACAATAGCTTCAAATGCATACTATATATATAGCTTCAAATGCATACTATATATATACATATACACCTCTATATACATACATAGATACACACAAACATATCATGTTCATTCTCCAGTCAGTGCCATGTGACCAGAGACACTGGCTCTAACCTGGAGTCGCACAGTGGCTGCCCACTGCTCCCTTGAGGGATGGGTTAACATGTACATGTGCGCAACATGTACAGTATGTGTATGTGACAATAAAAGCACCTTTACCTTTACATTTTATATACTGTCCTTATATATACCGTATATTAACAACACAGAAACACCATTGGGCAGAGTCTATGCACATTTGATTAAATTTACTAGAATAACTATGAAATACATAAAACATAATAATAGTAACAAATATTAACAGAAAAGATCCTCGTAGGCCCTCCGAAACGCTTCAGTCCACCCCCAGGGGGCCCCAACCCCCTTGTTGAGGACCACGGGATTTGTCAATTAGTGACTACCCCTGTTTAAATGCTGTTTCATTAATATATGTGTATCCACTAATGACACTAAGACATTACAGTGCTCAACCATTTAATAACTTGAGATCATTTTAATGTAACTGGCTCTTAGGGTATCTACTGTGTTCATGTTAACATAATACATGTGCATGTTTTACAACATACGTTAATAATAGATCTATCGCCAATAATAATAAAGAAAACGGCATTATAACTATATACACATTCATTCAAAGACCAAAGTTTACACAGCCATAAAGAGGTATCAATTATTCTAGCAGGAAGAAAAAGGGCACATTATGGAAATTGGCTCAATATTTACATATAAGAAATATCTCAGTAAAAATAAGGCAATCTTAAAAGCCATTACCCAAATGACTAGTTAAATGTGCTAATGACAAACAAGCACCGTCACAAGACAGTACATCCATGACTTTAGGCTAATTACGTAGCATATATTCTAGCCCAAAAAGAGAGAAAGACAGAAGAAACTAACAATAATTGGGGGGGGGGGGGGGGCGCAAATATGCACACAAATTATTAAATTACGACAACA
>JAODTR010000014.1:851219-863737 GCA_025399935.1 Amblyopsis rosae
TAAGACCCCCCCCCCCCCCCCCCAGCCCCAGCCCCAGCCCTGACTCTATGCAGACTTTGAACTGGTAGGATCAAAAGTGACTGGGAACAGTTTGGTCTCATTCCTTCGCCACTCAGATGCTTTTCCTGAAGTGCTTTAAAGAGAAACCTCATAGACACCATTGCATCTGATTGAGGCTGTGTTGATATATCTTTTTTTTTGTCAGGCTGGTTCAAGGTAAAAAATAAAAACAAGGGGAAAAAGCTTGTAAAAGAGAAAGAGCGGAGAAAGAAAAGAGAAAAAAAAAACCAGCACTACAGAAAGCTGATCCACAAAAAAAAACTCTGCTCTTCTCTTCTTACAAAACATCAGTAGCAAAGGGCAAGGAGATCTGCATGGCGAAGCCTCTAAAGAGAAGGACACTGGTTGGGAAATGAAAGCCGGCGAGAAGTGCTCCTCTCTGTCATTCCTCCCCTTCCAAGGAAAGCATTGATTTCCATAAGAAAGGCGGGATGCGGTTTCTCGGTAGCCAGTAGCCCCCAAACAATATGAAGGAAGGGGAGATTAAAGAAATACGGAGGCCAGCCAGCGCCTTGTATCAGCACCTCTCCTGCAGCAGTCTGAATCAATTACCACTCAGCAGGCCGTGCTCAATTAAAAGCTGCCACAGAGGGCCTGATTGTGGGGGCACTTACTGTAGGACAACATGGTGAGGGCTAGGGTACCTATATACCTTTCAAAGCCACTTAAGAGCCGGAGTGAAGCGACTTATCCTGCCTTTGAGATAGACACGCTAGCTAGCTCACTCAGACACACACACACACACACACAAGCACGCGCACGTCCGAGCGTGCCCGCCATTTCAAAGGAACCAATCACGTGCGCGGGGCAGAGAATAAAAGAAAGATTAAAACGTTGTGATTCATCCACACGAGCCTGTGTGTTTATTATTCTTGATGGGCCAGCGGATCGGCTCCACTGCATCCTTAACACCTGAAATGCTGCGCGCCCAGTGGGCGGGGGAACAGGGGATCCTTGTTCACTCTAAAGGGGGCATTAGTCTCACTTTCGGGTGTCTGCACGGCCCATTTCATGTCCCGCGCCGCTAAAGCGATGTTTCTGACATAAAGGCCCATTCAAGCCGCGGTGGAGGAATGTGCCATAGGCCAGAAAGTGTTTGCCAGATCCCTTTATTGGAGGCCAGGTGAAAGGACGGCCGTGTTGACGCATAATGTTTGTATGGCACCTTCTCTTATGATTATTCAATACCATGCAGTAGTAGCATATGCTAGTGAGCAATTTGTGTTTGGTTTGCTTGCATCAGCACTAAGTAATTTTTTGTTTTAATACTTCAATATTACGTATGGTACAGATTAGGGATGGCACCGATACGATACTGTGATCGGAAATCAGTCTGATACTGGATAAATAGCTGGATCGGTATCGGTGACAATTGGAAAGTTGTAACCGATCCATGCGGCTGATTCAATTAAATTAATTTAAATGCGTAGGTCTACTGTCAAGCATCAGCCATGTCTAACCTACCCAGCATCTAAGTCCCGAAATAGAGATTGGCCATCATTTACTTTGCAACTTAATTTAAAACTTAATTTAACACTGGAATCAGATCAGTACTCGGTATCGGCCGATACCCTAAGTGCCGGTATCTGTATCGGTATCGGGACTGAAAAAACTGTATCGTACCATCCCTAGTACAGATTACGGTAAAGTACGGTTCACTGCTAGAAACATACTGTATTAGTCACTTCCTGTTTATGTCCAATACAGAAGTTCAGTTCTGATGAGAGTTGAATTCCCATGAGCACCTTTCCTCTTGAAGGGCATAAACAATGCATTTGGAGTAATTTACCTGCACTAAGCCTGGGGGACCTACAAAGGTGAACTCCTATTTGCCATCATTAAAACTACAAATCACTTAATACCAATACAAACAGCTCAGCTATTATGTTCTGCGGTGCTTGGGAGTATATGCATGGATAAGCAAAGATCTGAATCGCAGAGGAATGCATTGAATGAATTAAAACAGCCCTTGGTAAGAACATGATGAAAAAGCTGCTACATCAGACACACCTAGAAAATACACGCAGCGGCTGGTAATTCCAATACTTTAAAGAATCAAAAAAAAAAAAAAGATTGGATGATGAATGCTTTCAAATGATTAGAAAGTGGGTAGCAATTCAGTTTGATGACAAAATTGATAACCCACGGTTATATGTGTCACTGCAAATCCGCAATAAACCGAGCTCCAACCTTTTTAACTCTGTGTAGCTCTGCATAGTGCTCGCCTTATAAAATAATAAGACACCAAGCTACTGTCACTGAGACCCTCTTCTCCTTAACTCTGCTGTGGACAGATTTCCCCTGACAAAAATTAAACTAGCTCCTACTTGGCACTTTATTATCTCTTCAACTGAATGATTTATTGTTTGTGGAGCGAGAGAACCAAAGAGAGGAGGGGGGGAGATTACATTTCCAACAAAGCTCAGGCCTGATCTCATTTTTTACTTCCTCTGTCCAGGAAAAAAGCTCCCGACAAACAATAATGTCAGCTGTAATTGATCGGAGGTCGCAGACTGGGCCTGAAGTTAAAGCGCACTATTTAAGCGACAACCGGTCCGGCTCTCTTCAGACGTTGGCTAATGAAGCTGTCTGTCCGGGCTATTTACCTTCTCTTAAACGGAAGGGGAGAGATGTACTGTAAGAGACAGGGCTGGAGAGGATCTGCCTCTCGCTCCCCGTGAAACAGGACCTGCACACATGCCTCCAGAATGTATAATTGGTCGCCGCAGCCAAAGCTAGGGATCCGGTGCTAATTAAACGACTTGTTTAAAGCCTATCTGTCTTTGTTTGGGAGGCTCTGAGCTTCAGAACAATGCATGGTGAATGCTGTTGTCAAACAAACATTCCTGGAGATCCTTTGATTTGAACTGAACAAGACCAAGGGCTGATTTGCTCCGCACTAAGCCTTCAGTTTTTATGGTGTGGGTATATACAGTATATATACACACGCACACACATCGTCTGATCTGTCAAACATAACAGAACTGCTCCAGTCTGCCGTCTAAATGGACTGCCTCACTGTACAATACATGTGCTGTCCACGGCTGCAAAACAATCTTGGCTTTTCCCTTCTAATTGCTCTCGTAAAATGCCCCCATGTCGTGGATGCATTTCTCCGACAAAGGTGGGCCTTTGTTGTGGTCACATGTAAAGGCCCTGCTCCCCGATACCCCTCCCCAAAAAAAGAGGAAATGAACGGCTCATGAAAGAGTGTCTGTCACGCGGCGAGACGTTTATAAGTCTCTGCGACGTGCTAATCAGCCATTCTTCTTTACTATAACAGCTAATCTCCTCAGGAATCAACAGCCCGGCCGTGTGTAGATGGAGGGAGCATTATAGTCCCTGCCTGGATCAAACATAAAACACAGCCTCCATAAACATGTTGTCTGGCAATGTGGTGCCACTTTACATGACACACACACACACACACACACACACACACACACACACGGATATGCATGGACATGCACGGGCACACGTGGATGCATGCACGCGCACACACACACACAGATGGTGGGTTCAGTGAAGAGTGAGGAGTGGTGTTTCTCATTAAAACGGGGAAGAGAGTAAGGTAGAAGGCTTTGATGTAGCCACCCACAACCCTTCAGTGTCACCGAGTGAAACTTTGAAGCCTTTTTGTGTGTGTACACAGTTAATGTTGATAATAAAACAAACATCTTGCCTTTGTTAAATACCTGCGGAGCTGCCAGCGCGCGCACGCACACACTCACACACAGGCAAACACACAAGCACATAAAAGAATACGTCTCGCACTAACAAGGGGGGTAGGCAAACATAAAAACATGTGGATACACACTGAGACATGTATGCAGTCTGGGTAATGGTGTGTAGGTACGAGTGCACACGGTATGGACCCTAGCAGACATGCATGGAACACATGCTAACAATATGGGTTACATTCCCATAGCAAAGGGATCTCGTTCACATCGTTAAACAAAACGTCTGAGTGTATTTGCCGTGCTATGATGTGGAGAAAGATGCACGCAAAAGCGCACACAGCACTTGTGCAGTGATTCAGGTGTGCACATATTGCTTGTTGCCAACAATGAAATGTAATGTGAGAGAAAACATTTCTTGTTTGATGAGGTAGCATAATGGCTTTCCTAGCATGTAGCATTTGGTAAGAATTATCAAGGGGACAGACAGCGAGCGGTGTTTGTCCTTTAAGTATATTAAACTTAAGGCGGGGGGAACTTTATTGGATCATTTAAATCCTCAGCTCAAATGGCATGCATTCCTTATGAAAATTGAAAGATCAATCATCTATGTGACAGATAGCGTGCAAGAACTTCCTTTCTTATAGAGAGGCGGGGGTCGCTAAACGGTAGATTCACCATAGCCCCCCCAAAGTAGCTGTCTATTTGTCTTTTTTGCTGAAACCGTTAACAAACGGGGCAATAATAAAGCCATATGCCTGCATGTGGCAAATCTCATTTACCAAGTCGTGCCAACCTCCTCGCGGTTGGTACCAGGGATGGTGTAGATGGCAGGTTTAGCTAACGCAATCACCCGCATGGCCAAAGGGATGGCCGGGATGGTTCTACCCCTTCCAGACACATTAACAGACACAGTGTCCGCCACCGCAGTCCGGGTCGGAACCGAGCTCGCGTTCCATTTGTTGCACGCCCCGCCCGCAGTACAGTAGGCACAGCATGCACGTGCGCGCGCACGCACACACACACACGTGCGCGCGCATAACAATAAACTGCAGCAGAGGAAAGTGCTGTGGGCAGGAGAGCAGCAGGAGAAGAGACATTACTAGCAGCTGTTACTACTGCGGGTGCAATATATTCAGGCCCAATCAATAAAGCTCCTGCAGGCAATGACACCCAAGCAGACAGAGGAATCATTTTCATCTGATACTTAGCAAAGGCTCCCCTTTTAAAAAGATTGGTTTCAGTCAATGACAACCAGTTGTCATTTGACTCAGGCTCCTGAAATGAAATGTATTGACGAGCGTTATCAATCACAACCTACTCTGCCGTCATATCGCTTTGGCTGGGGAGGGGGGCAGATCGTCTTGCACACGGCCATCAGATCATCCGTTTTAATTACAAAATTAGCATCACTACCTCCTGTCTGTTCTCATCTTCCATTACAATCATGAGAGAATATCGGTATTGCAGTATGCTGTATAGTTTACAGTCATATTGCTAATGATTTATTTTGTTAACTGCGTGATGTAGTTCTGCGTAGGCTGCAAAGTCGATTCATTTTACAGTGTATGCCACAATGTTTTCATGTGCACAGATATAAAAACAGCACCAACGCTTACCGTACTGACGCTGTTTTGTGTTTACGCCAGTTATTTTGAAGGAATTTCCAAACGCAATTTAAAAAGTCATGCCCTTCACAGTTTGATTGCACTGTGAGGGACATGGTGAGATTGTGAAATTCTTTAACATTGTTTGAACTTGCTCCGTTTTTCTTTCCGCCTTCGTCCCATAGGGGAGGGCTGAGTGATGGTGAAGATGTCTGGACGTGCTGCACCGCGAGAGCACTGTTTGGACAAAGATGCCTATATCATAATTGAGTGGGAACACCTTCAACAACAAAACGGAGAAAAAAAAGAAAAAACTATTTCTATCACACAAATGCCTCAGATTCTCACCTCGGCTGGGTTGTCACATGGTGAGGCGAAGGAACCGTTTACCAGTGTGATCACAGTGAAAGAGATAGTTATTTTGATGTTGTCGTTGTTGTTTTCATTACAAGGTATTACGCACCAAGTCATATTTTCATTCAGTGCTAATGTTTCTTTGTAGACGTAATCATAATGAAATGAGCGAACGCGGTATGTTGGCACGTTGGACTGTACACCGCTGCGTACGTGAAAGCGGCTTCACATGCGAAAGCAATTACGGGTCGTGAATATTTCACGTTATACGCACCTGCGAATGATCGTCGTCACAGAAAGGTTCTATGCCATTTATTGCATGTATTACACTTACGCCAGTGTCTTTTCACATTGTGTTGATCTCTTCACATCCAAAGGTCAGCCCCTTTCCCGGCTAAATGCGAGCTGACAGAAAATACTTGGGAGACCCGAGCATCACCACCGCATCAACACCATCCAAATTAATCTATCCAATTAATGAAGAGCCAGGCCTAATGCTGATGAGGCCTGACAACGTGACTGGTCAGTCGGTCGTTATCGCAGCGTTGTGAAGTAACCGCGGGAGACAGTCAAGCAAAGATTTGCATGCCATGAGGTTTGTCTAGCAAGACCACCCACACACACACACACACACACACACACACAGCGCCCTGCCACACATCACAGATGATAGAACGTGATGTGGACCATTAGATAAATAATGTTGAATCAATTCCCCTTCTTGCTGAAATCTATGCCTGCCGATTGGCTGGACGCGTATATTGTGTGTCTGCATCACACCCTGCGGTTATGCATATTCAAATATTGTGACGGCTGCCTGCGCTGCGCATACAGCGGTGGCCGACACAGCCGGAATTAGAACGAGGACATTAGACTTGATTAAAAGGGGAAATGATTATCAAGTTTATCTTTTGAAATGTCTATTAAAATGAGTGTGTCGTTCCTCCGCTATCTGTCACCTGAATCCCGGGGGAGCGCCACCGCTAATAGAGAGATGGCACAGGCCAAAGCCCCGGGAGAGAGACAGAGACAGAGGCCCATCAAGTCTCTTGCTCTCTCGCTTTCTCTCGACTGGAACTGCCTGTCTGTGGGTCTGTCCCCTGCTCTGTGTGTCCCACCTAACCCCCCCTCCCCCACGCGGGAGCCGCGTGGATCCGATCACGGCCAAACTCCGCCCTGCTGAACAGAGCTGCGGTGTGATACGCTCATGCAGTACAATGAGTATCACGCAGCCTGTGGCTACAGTTCAGCCCGTCTCTGGAGCCTCGGCTGACAAAGGCTCCCGCAAGAGCGCTAGGGGAGGAAGACGGATGAGCTTGCCCCCAGACACTCATATTAGGTCAGTGTGCGCTTTATCCCCTAATGGTTAAGGTTGGCGTTGATGGGGGGGTGGGGTAGGGGGTAGATACCAAATACCATATCTGAGCCTGAGGGCCATTGTTCTGTCTAGAGTTAGCAGGAAGTTAGCTACCATCCTCCACCATGGCCCACATTTAGCAACGCGCGGCCACCAGCGCTCGCGACGGCTAGCTGGTTGGCTAGTGGGAAACGTCCTTCTGCCCCGGAGAGCTGCTTTATTATTAGAAAGGATGTAAACAGACTAATTAAATCACAGCAGTGGCGCTGGGGCTGACAGCTAGCACAGAACGCGTGACCGAACAGATCGCTATCAAAGAGCAGGAGTTGTGTCTGTGTGTGTGTGTGTGCTGTGGTGGATGTGTTTTTCTGCAAGGCATGTCTGCCTCACTAACTGCGTGAGTGTAAATGTGTGTTTCTTTTATTTACCAAACATTTACTTACCGGGAAATTGTTGTGCCACGGGATAATTGATGGCTACTCGATCTGTTTATTTCTCTCTGTAGCATTACTTGCGTTCGCTGACATGCTAATGTATTCCTTATTGGTATATGGAGCTAACCACATTTAGCTCTCCAAGCCCACGTGTGCTAAGAGGCGTCCGAACGGTACAAATGTGAACCAGTGACGCTTTAAACGAGGCGGTAATTAGCGCACGGTCTCCAGGCCACCTCCAATCAGCTCCTTGGCGTGGCCAAGCATGGACCTCACATAGAGAGGGGCCTAGTTGTGCATCGAGCTCCGAAAATTAGGGCTAACTGCCCCCGATTGCTTGACGCACTGTACCTTCGACATGAGCAATATACCCCAGCTTGCATTGTTTGCAAAGTAAACAGCACAATTTGGACTTGTTTGTGCTTTAAAATGAATACATCCTGAATAATGAATGAAGCCCTTTAAAGCAACGTTATCTGTGTGACCGCTAACGTGGAACCACTGATGATGAGAAAATATGGTTTTAACAGGTCAATAATGGTGAGTGCAACAAGAACAGCTTAATCAATGGCGCTGCTACGTTTGCAAACAAGGACTTGAATTATAAAGCCAATAATTGATCTCTTCCATTTATTTTCCCAGCCTCTCCTTGACATGATGTCATTGTTTATTGATTGCTTCCGGCCAGTGAGGGATGATGGGAACTTTCCGGAGTTTGTTTTTGCCATGACTTTTGTCGTCTCCCCCCCCCCCCCTTACCCCCTCCACCCTACCCAACCCCCACCCCTGCCTAGCAACCGACCCCCTTTTCTCCTCCATTTGAAATGTGCAAGCTGTAGCACCAGCTTAACCAAAAAGGATTAAGTCCCATACCCAACTGAGAACACAGATAATGCTCAGTAATTGGTAAAAAATGAAGATGAATGGGAGCGCCAGATAAGGACCAATTAACTGCTGGGAGCGTACAGCTGTGGTCTCCTCACACAGCGCTCTCAGGGGCCAAGCACCCCCCCCACACACACACACACACACACCCTCCCCCCTTCCTCGGCCTCACGCGCAACAACACGCAAACACACACGCGCACACACATGCAAAACAGGTTGTAACGCAAAGGGCTGGGGGGGGGTGGGGTGGGGTGGGGTGGGGTGGGGTGGGGTGACCCCGGGAGGAGGGACGGAGTGATGCTACTCATCTTCTCGTCCAGAACCCAGGCAATAGGTACCTACCAGCTCCCCCACACCGCGCACGTACGCACACGCATGCAGGCAGGCACGGACACACACATGCATGCATGCACGCACTTCCACGTACGCACACACATGCATGCACGCACGCACACGCATGCAGGCACACACACATACACACACATGCAGGCACGTACACGCATGTAGGCACACACACACACACACACACTCACACAGGAGGATGTTAGACAGGAGATAGGCCCTGTAAAAACAAATACACACACAGACACACGCACACACACGCATGCACACACACACACACTCACAGGAGCATGTGAGAGACCGAGGTCTCGTGTGTTTTCCAGTGAAAGCCCTCCAAGTGTAAGCCGAGCTGTTTAAAGTGCACGCCACTCGCCGCACGTTGCCACGGTGCCGTATACTGTACCGGGAGGAGTCCGAGGTAAGCCGATCTCTCCTTGTCCTTGTCACCCCCCCACCCGCGCTGCCGTCCGGCGGGGTTGTTTGGTTTACGTGGCCTGCATGCATCATCTGGCCGCCGACGGCAGAATTCCCATATCTAATTACAGACAGGATTTCAGCTCCATTAGTGTCGCCGCGGCGACGAGTCAGATGAGTGGCAGGGCAGCACCCAGTGGCCAGAAGGAGAGGGCCGAAAGACAGAGAGAGAGAGAGAGAGAGAGAGAGAGAGAGAGAGAGAGAGAGAGAGAGAGAGGTGCAGATGGCATTCTCATTTACACCTGTTATGAAGGTCTAAAGCATCTCTGCAGATCTCAAACAAGAAGCTGTTTTTATATTTGATTAAAGATAATAAAACAAAATAATAATAATAATAATAATAATAATAAATATATATATATATATATATACACACACACTCAGTACATATATATATATATATTCACACTATACACACACACACACACACACACACGCACGCACTAATTCAACATCCTTAATTACACCACCCCCTTTTAAAACCATACAGTGACTCTTGGGGACCGTTTTGAGCACTGGTCAAAGCACCGTTTTGCTTAGCTTTTGTTTTTCCTCCAGGAAAAAAAAGCTATTCTTTCTCTTGAAATTGGCAGGTGTTTGTTAGTGGGCATCTGACAATATTTTCTCTCCCAGTAATGAAGGTTGTGGCTGGGGTCAATGCACTGGGAAGGAATGGTGGGCTTCTTATCCCCCCGAAGGCCCAGTGCCACACGTGTTTTGTTTGGTCTGTGATCTGTAATTGTGGCATTTCCTGAGAGGCACAGGAACAATACACACTGTGCAATGTGAGGGTGGGGGGGGCTAATCGAAGAGAGGCAACCCCCACCCCCGCCCTTTCCTTCAGCCACCCTGCACTCTTTATAACCCCCTCCCTTTATTTGTTCATTTCTATTTGTTGTTTTCTCTCTCTCTCTCTCTCTCTTTCTCACCCCCCCCCCCCACACACACACACACACACACACACACCCACCCCATCAACTCACACAGGATGTTTGGCTATTTTGGCTGGGAGTTGAACTCGCTGTTTCTCCTTATAATTAATAACAGTGATGCAAACAGGAAGGTCTAATTGTGATGAATAATTAATGCGGGGGGGAGAGACATTAGCCAGTTCAATTTACATCAACACAAAGACATCGGCGAGCAATCCAACTCTACAAACAGAACAGAGTGTCCTTCACTGCTTGGCTCTGCTTGAAGCTGCTCACAATTCCATGTCTGTTTCAGACCGAGGCTGAGACAAAGCACCTGTATTTCAGCCCGATCAGGACGTTTTCAAAGGCTTTTACACAGCAGACAATTCATAATAAACGTTTGTATGAATACCCTGCTGATGGTAGTGCTAATTGTCATCATGGTTGCTAGCATTAGTTGTGAAAGTAGAACTATGTGTGTATATTTTGTGTATATTCAGTTAAGCCATCAAAGTAAAACTCAACTGACTATTCATCTATTACCCTGCACTCACACCGCCAACGATTTTGTAGCTCGTTGTTGCCAGGACACCTTGTAGCCGTCGCTGGTGGGCGTGTTTGCTCTGTCACTCAAAGAGGTATGTCTTGTGTGTGTGTGCCATACTACATGCATGGGCTAAACAAACTCATGAAGAAACTATGTAAACTGTAGGTCAACCTGTAGTTATGTAAACGCTGTGGATATAATATGATTGCAATGATTATTTTACTATAACATATCTTAAAATTAAGAGATTTTCACATTGCCGGTCAATGATTGGTGTTGTGATTCGCTTGGTTTTGTGTCCAATGCATTAATAAACATCGAAAACCTGCCTCCATCCTCCATTATAAATACATGTCCCGGTAAATGAACAAGCACAGTTTCTCCCCTATTTTCGATTGGCAAGAAGAAGGAAGGGCGTCGCCGAAACACATGTCAGTTAGTCGGCTTGACAATCACATTTTGCAGGAACACATTTTATGTGAGAAGAACAAACCGATGTTGTCCTTTGGGGATATCATTTGAAGTTGGAAAAAGTAATAAATTGCAAAATATTGCAGAATATCGCAATGTTTTTAGATCGCAATAGTATCGTATTGTGGCATAAGTATCGTGATAATATCGTATCGTGGGGCCTCTGGTGATTCCCACCCCTATAGGTTAGCCCAGTCAGAACCACAGTGAGACCAGCGGTCTGGTCCTAATGCAGCGCCGGCATACAGTTCTCCTGCTGGTGGCCCTTTACTGAAACAGACGCACCGATTTCACACCTGAACTCCTCCGACACAAGGGAGCGGAGAGCTAGACGCGGCAGGCATTAAAACACTAAAATAGTGTGTGAGATCATGTCGAGGTGAGCGTCTTTGTATTGGGAAATAAAACTCTGTTATCACGCTTTGTGTAACACCGGGTCTGCAGTTCTTTCCTTTCTCCCACTGCAAAAATGCTTTTGTTTAAAATAAATACGTGAGTAAAAGCCCCGGGCTTGTTGGAGGAGACAGCTCGCTCCGAGCGGTGTTTCATTGTCCCCCCCCTCCCCCCCCCTTCCTGCGGTGCAGATCAGGCCATATTTCTCCAGCGTATTATCAGGATGACTCCTGCTGGCCACCCTGTCATAGGAGAGTGCTTGATATAAACAAGAGATTGCTGCGACACCCGGTAATCAATATGAGGATGGCTTCAGTACCAAACATCATTTGTCTCGGCGACCATTCCTTTGACCAAACGAAGCATTAATTCAAATCATAAATCTGAGCTGATTTAAATCCGGGAAGAGTGGGGGGCAGGAGAAAGAGAAAGAGAGAGGGTGGAGAGAGAGAGAGAGAGAGGGGGAGAGAGAGAGGCCCCTGTCTGCTAGCCTGCCCCTAATGATTTATTTTCTACATTTCTGCGAGCGAGAGATTTGTCCATACTCACTGACAGGTCACCTTCAAACGCCAGTGGCAGACTGTTCATCACCATGCAGACGAGCATCTCATCGCTGCGAGTAAATATTAAAGGAAAAGAATCCAATTGATTGTGGATGGGGCCGAGAGGCGTCACCGCCATATATTTCACTCAGAGAGCTAATGTTGTGGCCCGGACACCCCCGCACACCTAGTGGAGACCCCCCCCCCCCCCTTCCCCCTTCACCCCTCCCTCCCGCTGCCAGAATTATGATTCTACCGGGAGCCTGTGTGGCTGGCTGTGGGCTCAAGGTTACTATTTAAATTGTAAAAAGATAAAACAGTTTCTTATTAGCTCCATTGCCGCAGCCTTGCCGTTCGTATTCACATTTATCTTTATTTCTGTGACCTCGGAGTCTCATATTCCCTACGGGGGGGGGGGGGGGGGGGGGGGGGGGGGGGGGGGGGGGGGGGGGGGGGGGG